>BJCM01264359.1:0-17057 GCA_018326385.1 Flaveria bidentis
GGTGGTTTTCGTCGGCGGCGGTTTTCGGCAGTAGTGGTGGCCGACGGCGGCGGTTTCTAGCGACGGTGGTGGCTGGAGGTGGTTTTCGATAGCGGTGGTGGCCAGAGGTGGTTTCTGGAGGCAGCGGTGGCCTTAGGTGGTTTCTTGCGATGTCGGTGGTGGTCTTCGGAGGTGGTTTCTTGCGATGGCGATGGTGGCCTTCGGAGGTGGTTTTTTGCGTTGGCGTTTCCCCGCGGCGGCGGCGGCCTTCGGAGGTGGTTTCTGGCGCCGACCGTGACCGATGGTGGTGGCCTTCAGTGGTTTTCGGCGGGGCGGTGGTGGCGGTGTCCGGCGATGGTGTTCTCGGGGTAGTGGTGGCCGGTGGTGGTTGCTGGTGACGAGCGATCTTGGTGGTCGGTGGTGGTTGCTGGTGACGAGCGATCTTGGTGGTCGGTGGTGGTTGTTGTGGCGGGTGGTGTTGATGATTAATTATGGAAGAAGGTATGGAATGAAAAAAATAAGGGGGAGTTGATGGAATGAATTTAAGAGAATGGAATCAACTACGTAATGGTACATTCAATTACCTCCACCAACCAAACATGTCTTTGTTTATTCACTCTCAATGGTTCATTTCATTTCGCCTCTCATTCCTGCATACCAAACGCTACCTAAGTCTTAATTTTAAGTTTTTTTAACAACTTAAAAAAATTAAGTTGTAAATTCAATTTTTTGTCGTTTTATTAATATTTAAGTTATGTAAAAGGTTTTGTTTTTCAAACGACATTCAAAATTTTAAAATGTGGTCTTTTTCATTTCTTTAACTATTTTTATATTAACTTAATTATTTTCCAGAAAAACTTAAATGTAGGTTATCAACTATCTTTAAATTTAGTTTTTATTAGATACATGAAACGATTTAGCATTTTAGTATATATTTGTTTATTTCATTTTATGTTTTATAGAAATATTTTACCAAAAATTTTATAAGACAAACACTAAAAATTCAAACGGTCACTAGACGGATTAGTCAAACCTAATGACATCAAAGATAATATAATTTAATATATACATGTAAGGTTGATTAAAATAAACTTGTCTAAAAAGCCTAAGAACTGATATCAACTTTATATTTTATAAATCGGTTATTGAAATTAATTTTTAGTACAAAAAGTAGTCGTAAGGGTATTATGGAAAACCACATTTTTGTTAACTTTTTAAATTCTCCTATTTTATTTAAACGTTTTAACTTTATATACGATATTATTTTTTAAAATAAATTACCCCATAAAATCAAATGTTTTTTCTCTTTAATTCATGTAGAGTATTGAAATATTTTTTAAACAAAAAGAAACATTGTTACGAAAAAATGTTGTTTCAATAAAACACTTATGTATTGTTTTACATTAAGACAACACGTTCTATGCTATTTTTAGGTGAAACAACATATTTTGTATTGACTTATGTTACTTAAAACTATTTTGAAGTTTTGTTGCTTTACGATAATACAATTTGTTATGTGTTGTTACATGATAAGAAAACACCTTCTATGTTGTTTTACTGTATCATGTTTTGTACAGTTGGGGATAGAAGATTATATAAATCAACATATATTTATGTATTGTTTATGGTAAAAATAGGAAGGTTAAACACCACATTCTATTTTGTTTAATAATTAACCAACATGTTCTTTATAGTTTAACATAAAACAACACATTCTATGATGTTTTCAAGTGCTTGCAGCATGTAAACAACACATTATGCGATGTTTTCATGTTTTTGTGTTGTTTTTATGTAAAACCTGTCCTTTTTATTGTTTTCATGTAAAATAGGATGTTATGAGCCACTTTAATGCAAAAGAAACATGTTCTAAGCTGCTTTTATGCAAAAAAACACGTTTTGTGTTACTTTCACGTAAAACAATACGTTATGTGTTTATTAACATAAACAAGATATATTTAGCTGATTTAGGGTAAATCAGCACATACATGTAAAACAACACAAAACATGTTGTATTTATGTGGTATCTCAACATATAACACATATTAAAAATAATTGTATTATTGTTAATTTGAACATTAGTGATCTTGTTTGAAGATATGGTATAAGTTACGAAGTAGAAAATTAAGCAGATTAAAATGATTCTCGAGAAAAAAAGGCTCTATTATATAGAAGATGATGTTTTAGAATCTAAATATGAATAAAATTAAATGAAATCCGTACGAAAAACAAGATATATCTATGTTTTGAATAAACAAAAAAACGAATGTAATATTAAACTAGATTTGTTCTAAATTGATGATGAAGAAGATAGAAAAAAGCTCAAGAACACTTTGATCAGAATACACAGATTTGAAAAAGAAAATTGATTTTATATTGAAAATGGATTGAGTTGTCATAAATAAAATCAAAAAATTAAATAAGAGATAGAATAAAAATCAATTGATATTATGAATAAACTGAAAAAACTAGAAGAACCTAATTTTGGTGCTCTTGATA
Source organism: Flaveria bidentis (assembly GCA_018326385.1). Lineage (NCBI taxonomy): Eukaryota > Viridiplantae > Streptophyta > Magnoliopsida > Asterales > Asteraceae > Flaveria > Flaveria bidentis. The sequence goes on from BJCM01264359.1 coordinate 2,476, forward strand.
TGTTGTTTATTGTTAAATAAATAATACCGTTACTATTTAATTTTAAATATTATCATATGTTAATCTTGTATTGCTTCTTATGTTTTTAACAAATGGTTTTTATAATTTGAACTAGCCTCTATACGTTTATATCTAGTATCTAGTTTAAAGCAAAACAAAAAGAATACTATTTTTTATAATGTAAATTTATAATTCTAATAAAATATAAAAACTAACATAAATAAAATATGAAGCTTAAACGCTAAATATCTAAAATAAAATTCTAAAGTTAAAGAGTATGTAAACAGCAAAATCCTGCCCGGATATCCTGTTTTATATGAAATAAAAATGCAATAAAAGTATATATTATTAACTTTTTTTGACTTTCTGTAAATTTTCTTTTCACTATTTCTCAGTGTTTATATATGTTATCTTGAAAGTCTCTATATTAAAAGGATAAAATAGAATAAAAATTATTTTTATAAAAAAATTTAAAAAATAATATATAATTTATCTTTGGTATTTCATCTTTAATGTAAATTTATATTTTAATTTACCGTGAGTTCTCATAATGTCTTTCGATTATTTTGTAATTTAAAAACGTTTAAGTAAATATTAAATTATTTTAGTAAATTTATAGTTAATGAATTTTAAATGTTGTTTTTAAAGGTGGCTAGTTTTTTCCGTGATTAGATGTAAAAATCAAAAGCTTAAGGAGTGAAAGTGAATAAATATAAAGATGAAGGGTACATGTTAAAACAATATGCATGGAAACTTAAAAAGGGAATTTGATGAGGAAGAGCTAAAATAACTCGCTAGAAGGCGAGATTAGGTTTTCAGGCGAAGTTTTTATTTAAAATCTTGCTTTTTTATTTAAAATCTTGGTTATGTGCTGAGGTTTTAAAAGTGGGTGAAGGATGATCAAAATATCTCGCTGACGTGACGAGATTTAAAAAATAGGCTAGAAATACTTATAAAAGCTCAGTTACATTGCGGATATTTGAACACATGATACTACAATACTAATTGAATAATTTAATAATTGTTTTTTTAATGACTAAATTGATAATTAAGATAAGTAAAATGTTTAGTAGGTAATTTATATTATACTAATTATCAAATTTTATATACAACGCAAGTGGTATTATATCTTTTATAAGTTGTACTTATTTTTGTTTCTTTTTTTAGTCTCCAACTTTTTTATTTTAACTTGATACTTTATATCTTTTACAATTTAGGTTAAAAAAATTTTACTTTTAACTTTGGACCCCTATATTTTTCATATTTTATAAAGATTTCGTTTTCTGTCGGTTTCAATTTTACAAATTAACACGCCGTAGCGTGGGTGAGTGGTTCAATATATTTTCGCATATTATTTTCACTTTAATGGTCCCGTCACAATGCGTTGATTCTAGATCAATTTACTTATTGTTCTATATGTTTTATGTTCCGCTTGCATCACTGCATAGTTCAACATTGTTACGTCTACTTTTCATTCGATTTATTTTATTACGGCTTTATGCTTTTTTCCGGTGTTGGTGATCACTGGCACTGATATGCCATGAGTGTTACTTGGCATAGCTTTATGCCCCCCGCTGCAAAGCGCAGGGCCGGCCCAAGTGAATGTAAAGGGATGCATCGGGCTTGGGGCCCCAAAAAACTAAGGGCCCCTAATTTTTCAATTTTTTTATATTGGGTCATCCATTACATAAATTAGCCCATATCATTAAATCCATTTACCTGCCCTTATGAGAACAATAGAAGATCGACATTTGTAGAGGGGTCTACACCATCGAACATCTCATTTGCCCTAGTTCAAAGCGCTACAACTCCAAGAATAAGAGTAATCGATCGGCTCACAGCTCACTACACCATCGACGATGGGGCGGCGGCGGCCAACGGTCGGACACTCGGACCGTCGTCTGGGGGCTGCCAGCTGCGGATTGACGAGGACGCCTCACGGGAGTGTTCGTCTGTTCCACTTCTCCAGAAGACCACAACGGGACTGCCTCACGAGACTGTTCGTCGACATCACCTAAATAAAGACCGGTAAGCACAACAAATGTGGTTATTTAACCCACAAACAAACTGTGTTCTTGAATCTTGAGTCTTTAAAGTTGAAAGTTGAGTTTTTCATTCTTCATCTTGATAACTGATTGATTGAAATTGGCAACAAGCAGAAAGAACTTGGCACTTAGCAGCAGATTGAACATTTGAACCTGCATGACTGCACTCAAACCTCAAGGCTCAACTGCTCAAGGAGTCAAGGTTAGGTTATTCTTTAATTTTGATGAATCTTGAATCTTAATGATTCTTGAATCTTGATTATTGATAAGTTGTTTTTGTTTATTGATAAGTCTAATAATAATTGCTTAATTGCTTTGATAGCTCATTCCTTGATTTGTTGTTTTTAGGTTGCTTTAGCCTTTAGACTTTAGAGATAAAGATTTCCTTGATTAGGTATTTAAGTTGATTTAGTATTTGGTAATTGGTAGTTTTATTAAACTATAATGTCAAATCGATTTAGGAAGTGCCCTTCCGGTGCATCAAAAAAGGCAAAGAAGGCAAAACAAGAAGCTTTTAATGAATCAATAAAATGATCACTACTTAACTCCGCCAACTATAAACGTATTAGTTTATTATTGCCGGTCCCAAGGCCGGATAAAGGAGGAGGGTTTTAATAAATTTTTTTAGAAAAAACCCCATTTTTTTCGATCGATTGGGGCCCCAAAAAACATTGAGCTGGCCCTGGCAAAGTAGGGGACTTAATACTAGTTTTCTTTAAAAACAAACACTTCATATCATGCTTATTTTTATAATAACATTGTATATTAAAACATGTAAAATATTAGAAAATATATATTAACTAAAGTAAACATCATTTGATATAATATGAAAAACAAAAAGCTCGTAGATAGAAGGGACAAAGTGTAATTTATTAAAAAGAAAAGAGTAAAATGTTATTTTCGTACTTGACGTTTTATTGAATTTATCATTTCAATACAATTTTTTTTGTCATTTTAGTTACTATAGTTTACCAAATATTAACATTTCCATCTATTCCACTAACACCGTTAAAATCTCCGTTACATATGCGAGTATCTTATTCTTTTTCAACACCCTAGTTATCCAATTAAAACAAATTAATCAATTAATATTCAACTAAAACTTTAAACACGTGAAATGACTAGTAAGATTGGGCACGTTTTGATTTAAAAGCTTCGGTAAACTCTAACTCATGTTGTTTGATTAAGGTTTGTAGTGAGATTTCAATTGATCTTCATGTTTTGTTCAAACGTGTATCGTTGTTCGATTAAGGTCATGCTATGGGATTGAGGTCTGCTATTTGTTACCATTTGTTTGATTGAGGTATGTGAATGTGACAACAACAAACCACAATAAAATAAAACATGATAACAGTAGAACTCAATCGAATAACGATATACGTTCGAAGAAAACATGAAGATTAAATCGAATAACGATACACATTTGAACAAAACGTGAAGATTAATTAAAATCCCACAACAGATCTTAATCTTACAACATAAGTTAGAGTTAATCGAAGATTTTAAATTGAAACACCCAATCTCACTTGTCGCTCCATGCGTTCTTTTAGTTTTAGTTGAATATTAATTAAAGTTGTTTGAGTTAATTTTAAATTTGCTCTCTGAGTTTTGACAAAAGTAACTATTTTCCTCCAAAAAAATTAAAAATATCAATTTTAATCTCAAAATTTTATAATTTGTTTCAATTTCAGTTTAAAATTTTTAATACTGAATATTTAAATTGAAACAACTAATAAAAATTTAAATTGAAATTAAAACAACTTATAAAATTTTTGAAAATAAATTAGTATTTTTAATTTTTTGATGGTTATTAATTTTGTCAAACCCTTTGAGAGCAAAACCATACTTATAATGGTTAAAAGGTATTTTATAACTCTATACATACTAGAATAAATTAAAATAATTAATTCATTAAATTATATAAACTAATAGACAAATGAGTTGTAAAATTAGGATCCTACACGGTTTCCGTTGGAACACAGCCAGGCCTATCACTAGCAGCAGCCTAACTTTGTCCCGTTGGATTTCGTTCAATGTTTCATTTTAACCCCCCAAGTAATGCATGCATGACGTTAGCACCCCCTCACTAACCAAATCTCTTTTCTAATCTTAAAAAGGATGCTTGCAATTTGCTCTTTTAAAACTAAACCGCACATATATTTACTTTTCATTTTAAACTATACTAGATTGATAATACTATAATTGAATCCTTTTAAAAAAATGTTTTTATCTTTTATCGCTAGACAAATAAATCAAATGATAAATAAAAACGATTCTCTCTTCTCTCGTCTCTCTACTCACAAAACTTGTTTGACGCCATGCTTTTATAAAAACAATCTCTCATCTCTCTTTCAGAACACAAACTCTTTTAAAATAATAGACATAGAAGCAATATTTTCAGAACCGGATCGGACGTCAAACCGGACGCCTTACTGGTTTGGTGGTCGGACCGGTTGGACCGGATTTAACTATATTTTAATTATATTTATATATGTAGTTAAATATAAGTAATTTATATATGATTTATACATATATATATATTATATTTATATATAAAACTTAACTATATTTGTATATCTAACATACTAATTTATGGTTTAACATTCTGTTTTTACCCATTAAAATCAAATAATAATAATAATAATAATAATAATAATAATAATAATAATAATAATAATAATAATAATAATAAAAACCAGTCCGAATTGGTCTGATTTCCCGGTCCGACCACCGGTTCGGGAAGAACCGGCCGGTTCAACCCATCAAAAACGATTCGCAGCGAACCGAACCGGCCATCGGACTGGCCGGTCCAATCCGATCGCGAAAACAATGCATAGAAATGTACATTGTATCAGCGGACATACGTGTAAACACACATCCAAAGATAGAAATTAGTTAAAAAATATTCTCATAAATTTTCATAAAAGACGCTTAAATTTGTTAATTTACTTTAACTACTTGTGATCGTGCATGTTGTGGTGAGAGTGTGCATAATGCATGCCACTAGAAATCTTTAACTTTTGGTTTAAAATAAAATGTATACGATAAATTAAGTTAAAAAAAAGATTTTAACTATATTTTTAATTAAAAAGGTTGGTGGCATTTATTCTACCGGCTAAAATCCCCCCTTAGGTTTTTAAATTTAGTACTTTAACACTTAAACTTTTTATAAAACTTTAACAAATATCACTTTTACCCCTTAAGTTTATCCGTTATACGTTTTTACTTAAGTAATTTAATTTCTTACGTCGTTACTTTTATGCACTTGTTAGTATAAATTTGATCGTACATTGTTAAGATAGAATATAGTTCAAATATAAAATGCTTACGTGCTAATTTTTACATACATTTTGAGTTGGTCTAGGTTTCGATGTATATATTTTATTTGAAATTGAGCGAGATCGGTCAGAACATATTTACATTTGATGATATATACTCAAATAATTATACTTTTAACGTAAGTTTTGTTAGAAACCTATATTTTATCAAGTTAGATTTTTTTTATTTTTTTTGAACGGCCAAATTGGAATCACTCACGGATCACTGGAGTATCATCGTGCCACCAGTGTTACCACGCGATCATATTCCACCACCAAGTCACCAATTCAGGAGGAAACTCATAATTATGAGAAAAAACCCCCTCGGAGATTCGAACCCCTAAGTCTTATCTCACCACCAAGATGCCGCTGGGCTATAATGCCTTCGGCTTTTATCAAGTTAGATAAGTCCGAATAAACTTAACAATTGATATAAAGAAGAAGAAAAAACATATTTCCTATCACACGCCGCCAATCTTCGTTAAAAAATCTATATTTTATTATCACGCGCATACTTGACTATTCAAACTCGCATCACACGCCATCTCTATTCAGTATTCACCACATTTTCAATTCCATTCTAAGAAGAAACATCGAAGCCCCATAAAACAATCTCCACTTAAAAACCCCCCCCAAATCATATACATATTTCTGCTACATCTCCAATCTCCATCTTCCTGTGTGTGAATCTTGATTAAAATTAAGCTCAAACAACCCAACAATGGTGGATCATCACAGGCACATCCACCCCAAAAAACCTGCAAATATCACCACCAATCACGTCGATGAAGAATCTGGTTGTGTTAGCATCAAAAGATCAAAACCAAAGCTTCTCTTTTTCCTCACCTTTTGCTCTCTTCTCTCTTGCTGCTTGCTTCTTCTTCCTTCACTTTTCTCCTCACCTTCTTCAACCTTTTCTCTCCTCTGTAACCTCACTTTCTCTCTCTCTCTCTCTCTCTCTATACTTCTATATATGTCTCTATACGTATACATAAGCTCTGTATTGAGTTAAAGTTTGAATCTTTATACGCTTTTAATCTAAAAATCTTGTCTTGGTTTTGTAGATTCTTATGAAGAAGTTGATGAAACCCTTTCTGATTCAAATGCTCCCCTCTGTTCATCTGTTTCAAATGGTAAGTAAGTTGATCAATAACTTTTGGGGGTTTCGTGTTCCTGATGTTTATGATGTTGTATGTTTGATTGAATTCAATTGTGGGTTTTGATTTACAGGAACAATTTGTTGTGACAGAAGCAGTATTCGATCGGATATATGTGTAATGAAAGGGGACATAAGAACAAATTCTTCTTCATTCTCTGTACTTCTGTACACCTCCGGCAATCTCATCGCCGGAGAAACTGAAGTCCGGCGAGAGAAGATCAAACCCTACACACGAAAATGGGAGCCATCCACCATGGCCACCATTGATGAACTCACTCTCATCTCCAAGAAATCGAACGATTCATCGATCGAAAACCGACACAAATGCGATGTAACTCATGATATTCCTGCAGTTTTCTTCTCCACTGGAGGCTTCACCGGCAATGTGTATCATGAATTCAACGATGGGTTGATCCCACTTTACATCACATCTCAGAAATTCAACAAGAAAGTTGTGTTTGTGATTCTTGAATATCATGATTGGTGGATGATGAAGTATGGGGATGTTGTTTCTAAGTTATCTGATTATCATCCGATCGATTTCAATGGCGATCATCGAACCCATTGCTTCTCTGAAGCGGTAATCGGGTTAAGAATCCACGATGAACTCGCGATTAATTCTACATTAATCAAGGATAACAAGACGATTGAAGATTTTCATGATGTTCTTGATAAAGCGTATTGGCCACGGATACAGGGTTTGACTGAAGAAGAACCGGTTGTAGCCATTAAACCCGAGAAGCCCAAGCTCGTGATCATATCGAGAAACGGGTCTCGGGCCATCACGAACCAAGATTTACTGGCGAAAATGGCGGAAAGGATAGGGTTCAGGGTTGATATTTTGTGGCCCGATAAGACAACTGAGTTGGCGAAGATTTATCGGTCATTGAACTCGAGTGATGTTATGATTGGGGTGCATGGCGCTGCGATGACGCACTTTTTGTTCATGAGGCCTGGGTCGGTGTTCATTCAAGTTGTACCTTTAGGTACAACTTGGGCCTCCGAGACATATTATGGTGGCCCTGCTAAGAAGCTCGGGTTGCGATATATTGGGTATGAGATTCTTCCGCAAGAAAGCTCGTTGTACAACGAGTATGAAAGAAATGATGTCGTATTGACAGACCCTGACAGTGTTAATGATCGAGGATGGGAGTACACGAAAAAGATTTATCTTGATCGGCAAAAGGTGAAGTTAAATCTCACAAGGTTTAGAAAGCATTTGGTTCGGTCACATTTGTATATCATGGCGAAAAGAAACCAGGCTCAGAATCATACCCCCAAGCTAGGAGTGAGCTCGGACTGAGACCGAGCCCGAACCATGATACAAGTGTGAAAATTCATTGGTAAATGTTAATTATAGTAAAATTGAGGACATCGTAGATTAGGTCATTCTTGATGGTCAAATAGTTGTAGAAGTTTGATGTATATGTCATACCTTAGAGAAAAAAAGTTGATATTCTTTGATTCTTTTCTTTTGATGTAAAGAAATTCTTTATTAATTATACAAATGTTAAATCCCACCTTATATATATGTAAGAAAGTGAAATGCATAGATGAATATGGTGTAAATTCTTTTCTTTTGATGTAAAAAATTCTTTATTAATAATACAAATGTTAAATCGCACCTTATATATATGTGTAAGTAAGTGAAATGCATAAATGAATATGGTGTAAATAAGTCGAATGTCTATTTGATTGGAAGAAATGAAATTGAATTGAATTGAATTGAATTGAGAAACTAATATAATTTTCAAGTAAAATTGTGTTTGAGTGAACAATTAAAGTAAACTCAAGGGAATTTTTCACCTCAAATTCTTTTGGTTGTGATGACTGGGTGTGAGATTGATATTCTCACAAGGATCGAATATGATGATTGAGTCAATGATTGTATGGAGGATCAAACAATCAAGAAACATTAAATGCAAGAAAATACTCATAAATGCTTTTTGTATTAATGAAGGTGATTGTTTATAATGAATGCTAGGGTTTGAGCATTAAACAGTAACAATACACCTTAAGAACATAAGACTAAACAAAATATTCTGATTGTCTATAATGTCTATCAACAGTCACCTCACATACTATTAGGACTGTTTAGGTACGGAGTACTAAATGATTTCGCGCGTATACCAACTCAAATTGTGCAGAATCCTATTTGATTGACAATCCAATCAGGGAGAACACAGTTAAGATCAATCTAACGATTAATGAAACGTTATGAATGATTAGAGCATGATCAACTGTGATCTATGAACTTGGAACAGGTGTTTTTGAGTCTCTGGACGGCTAGGGTACGATTATGTGCGAAGGTATTCAAATTGTTTTGTTTTTCCACGAATTAAGTGGTATTTATAGGTTAGGGTTTTCCATTCGTACGACTGAACCATTTGTATGGTTCAGTTGTGCGACTGAAGCATGCGGTTGATCCATCCGCACGACTGAATGTTCAGTCGTGCGGCTGAGTCAATCTTATGTCACAATCGTGCGACTAATCCAGTCTCCTGGTTCAGTCGTGCGATTTGTCCATTAGCATGAAGCATTCATACGTATGGTCTATTGGCATGGTCCATTCGCATGAGAACTTCACACTATTAAGTTTGAACATGTTTCTCAATCATATTTGACTAAGAATTATGCAAACAACCACAAACTTATATAGTTAGTTCAATATGCGTTATCACACAATAAACAATGAAATATTAAACATTATATGCATCAACCACATATTTCATTTCATTCATACCCATTCAATTACATATACGTAAACATGAAAGACATTTCACATTGAGCTCCTTAACTAGGTACATATGTATCTACAAACTCCCCCTTGGACCTAGTTTACATCATTGTCTAGCATTCTTCATCAGCTCATTAAACTTCTTGTACTTCTCCTCTCTTGTAACTTTGGCATTTATTTCAAATGCGAAACATAGTCTTATAACATTTTGAAACTGGAGAGCTTGTACAATGTCTTGCAAATCATAAAATAGTGGCCACTTGTACAATGTGTATACATCATCAGCAGACAAGTTAGTCAACAACATTGGGTCAAATACCCGAATAGTATCCATTTGGCTATCTTTTTGCAAGACTATAACAGCTTCACCTGTTCTCCAATCGTAGTACCACCACTTGAAATGTGGAGTGAAGTCCTGTGGCATTTCCCTTAGAGGGATTCTTGACATTGTGCGTCGTGGACTCCACTTCAACACTATCTTCGGCTTTCTAGTAATGGAATCAACTTCAGACTGTCTGATGTACCTCGTCGGTTGTTGAGGTCTGAAGTTAATCCACCTGGTGTGGTACTCTTTCCTCAATGCAGCCTCAAACCAACCTGACATCTTTTTCGGATTAGCATACAAAAACTTTAGTTTTGGCAGCTGGTTGAGCTCAAAACCGGGAAGAGTCTTTAGATCGTGTGTAAATCTAAAGTACTCTATGGCCTTTTCTCTCTTCACGGCATACACATTTAAATCCTCAAATTAAGCCCATGCTATGATCTTGCCTGACACCTTTAAGTGTTTCTTGACTTTGTACAACTTGGTGTAGACGTTGGGCTTCTGTGCAGAAGCATGGCTCGAATCTCAGCAAAACAGACCGCCCATTCAGCCTTTTTGATGTTGACATCGGCGTATGAGGCTTGGGCTTGACCTTCATTCTTCTCAGACTCTTTCTCCATCTGATCCAGCTTTTCAAACGTATCACTGACGAGAGTATCACCCAGATTGGGGACTACATTTCCCTCTCTGTTAGCATACTCTGGATAATGATCAGCAGTGACATCCTCGATCTCGATTTCATCTATGTCATTCAGATCATCGTCACTAGTAACTTCAAAAGTAGGAGCGTCCTTGACAATCTCGTCCGGATTGAGCCGGAACATCTCAGCAAGCTGTTCGTTAGTAAGGTCATGAATGATTTCTCCTTCTTCAGGAGTATAGCTTACTGACCTTCTGACGATCCCTTGCAAATCAAGAATCATTGTTAGTTGAGACTTGATTTGCTGAAGGGGAGTAATATCATACTCATCTTGCTGAGATGATTGATCTGCTTGATTTAAACATGTAACACAACAATTGTTAGTAATTAATCAAGACAATCAGAAATTTGATAAAGATGCATAAACATTAATTACATAATATTAATACAATATTCAATTACAAAAGTTTTCAGGTACATAAATGTCTAATCATTAATTTTGTCCTGAATAGCAGGTGCGTCAGTAGGTGGGGCAGAAGATGAGGCTCCTTGGTCTTGATTTCTCTTGGTACGTCTCTCTTGACCCTGAGCTGAGGTAGATGCAACTGCATCTCCTTCATCACCATTATCATCATCATTCTGCCTTTCCCTTGTCTCTTCATCATCGCTGGCCTCATCATCATCACTATCATCATCACTATCATCATCTTCATCATCACCATCATCATCATCACCTTCTCTGATCTTCAGAGGCTCATCTTTTGAATCCTTTAGCTTGAGCATGATAGACCTGTTAGATGTCTCCAACTCCTCAATCCTCTACACTGATTTGGCATTGTGCTCTTAGAGTTGGGAAATCTGCTGCGCTTGCTGTGTGATCTGCTGTGATTGGTAAGCGATCTGCTGTGCTTGCGTGGCATTTAGCTCCACAAGCTGACTTAGTTAGGCAGCTTTCTCTTCATCAGTCGCTAATAGCTTCAGCACCATACGGTTAAGTGCTGCCAGCTGTTCCTCTACCCCAATGGAGGGTAGAGTTGGTCCTGTGGTGAACGTGGTGTGAGATGAGGGACCGGCTTGGTGGCTGGTGGTGGTAGTGGTGGTTGTGGTGAATATGGGTGGTGGTGTATGAGTAGGTGGTGAAGGGTAGGCTGTAGTGGTGGTGGAAGGGGGAGGTGTGGTAGTAATGGTGGGTGGTATGGTAGTAGTGGTGGAGGGTGTGGTAGTAGTGGTGAGTGGTATGGTAGTAGTGGTGGGTGGTGTGGTAGTAGTGGTAGGTGGTGTGGTAGAAGTTGTGATCACAGTGAACCTTCGCTTCTTCCCCTTTTTCCCATAGGGTTGAGCCATCCTCTTTCTCCTCGAGCCCTTGGATACAGTGGCTCCCCCTTGGCTACTGGGCTCGTCTGGGGTGTAAGATGGATCAGTAGTAGCTTCCCCAGACTCACCCTGGCGTCCGCCTACCGCCCTAATCCCCCTCTCGGTGGCAACCACCCTGCTGCCCACCGTCGGAACTAACGGCTCCTCATCACTCTCCTCCTCCTCATCAGGACGAAAGTCCTGATGGAATCCTGCCACGTCAGCTCCTCCATGGGTGGATGGTGGAGATGTAGTATTTGTGGTAGTGGCCCTAGGTTGGGTGGGGCCAGTATCTCCACCATCACCACTATCATCATCATCAGACTCATCAGATGGGAGCACAATTGGCTCAGAGTCAGAGTCACTATCATCGTGACGCCACCTCCTCTTCGCTGGCGCCACGTAGTCCTCTCAGGCCAGATGCCCTAACAGCCTCCTTACCGGGGGCTTCACCTGCTTCCCCTAGTATACCCTCATCCTTCCTAGGGTGATATCATCCATCACCTCTAGGACAACTGCGTCCTCTCTCTCCTTGGGCAGGGAAGGAAGCTATCGATCTATAATCATCTGTATGAAGCGAGGGTACATGCAGAAGCCTTCCTTGCCCTTGGCCTCTATGTTCTCCACCAGATAGGTGAAGATCATCCTCGAAGAGCTGAAAGGATGATTCAGAATCAAAGCCATGTAGGCATTCTGAATCTGATCAAAGAGCTCATCAAAACCTCCCTTCCTTGAGGCTATACATCTAAGTAGCACATGGGCTAAGTATTTGAACTAGGGGCACAGGTTGCTCTTGTTGAGCACACCCGCATTGATATCCCCCAAGTACTTAGCCCGTAGAAAGCATCCACGAATCGTCAGCGGATGTAGTCTGGTGGGGCAATCGCTATCGTCTCTCAACTCTAACACTGTCCATAAGTCCTCCTCAGTGATGTCAATGGCTTGGCCAAAAATAGAACTCTGCATCCGGTGAGGCTCTGAGGACCTATTTACAACAGCGCTTTCCCAGAGAGCCTGCTGTATGGACCTATATGGTATGCACGGGGTAGAGATCGCTCAAAATATCCTCGATCACCTTAGAAATGAAATAATACCCACGAACTCGGGCGCGTTCCGGGATGTCAAGTCAAGATGAGCACATATGTTGTGCTTTTTGCTCATCGTCCACCGACTAGCCATGTTGCTGTAACACAAGATAGATAAACATTAGAGTGTGTATGACAGATGAATTTATTTGACTTGAATCTTTCTGTTCTGTCATGCGAATGGACAATGCGACTTAGTCTGTGTCATGCGACTGACCTCAATCGTGCGATTAAGCTAGCGATTGGGCTTAGTCATATGCTTTCCCATGCGGTTCACACAGTCGTGCGACTGAACTCAACCGCATGGTATAGTCGTGCGATTGTGCCAGTCGCCTATCTCAGTCGTGCGATTGTGCCAGTCGCCTATCTACCAGTTTTTTCTTCCTGGACAGTATAGCGTCTAGTTACTTTGATCATAACTGGAACGATTTATCATGGAATCATACAAGTTTAACAAATTATTTGGAACATTTTACCAAAACCTTTTGATGCTAGATTCTTGTTTTCATCGAGAGTCATTTGCATGACAGTTTGTGTGTCCATTCAAATCAGTATGCCCATTCGCATGACAGTCTGTGTGTCCATTCAAATTTGAATCTTGGGCAAAACTTTATTTTAGACGTTGTGGTTTGACTCATTAGACTCGCAATCGTTCCCATTAACCTCTAACACATTTTTAGTTTGCAATTTACTTAGTTTGACGGGTTATTTAGTGAAATGAGTTTTGGTTATTTTTTATGGCTTAATTCCGTCGAATTAGGACACGATTCGATGATTCTTGGAGTGAATGACGCCACACATTACCTGTATAATCAATCGAGATCGTTAGAAGCAATGGTAATCAGTGTATAACAGTAAATCAAGATTTTGGCAGAGTAACGATACAATCGTGCGATTTGGGGGCGATTTGGGAGTGATGAGTGATTGTGACCGACTCCCCCTCTATTTATACTATGGTTTCTTCCAGTTTTGCGACTGAACCTAGTCGCATACTTGATTCGTGTGACTGAGGGTTAGTCATGTGACTGGCACAGTCGGTCACCTTCAGTCGTGCGACTAGGTGCCAGTCGTGCAACTGTCTCATTCGGTCACCTCCACTCATGCGATTGGTTCAATCTTGTGATCCAATCGTGTGAGTTTACTCATGCTTATTGTCCAATCGCAGGTCTGGTCCATACGTGTGGGTTAATCGTGCCATTGGGCTCATACGTATAGTCCAATCGCACGACTGGTCCATACTCCTGATCCAGTCGTGCGAATGGCTCATACTTATGAGTTTGACATTTTGACCATTGATCATCTCAGACATGACCATTTTAGAAAATTGTTGATCACCTCAGACGTGATCCATTTACATTTGAAAAACCCCATTGGTCATCTCAGACGTGACCCTTTTAGTGGGTAATTCTAAGATTGAATTTCGATGCGTAGTCCAACATTTACCTACTAACTTAACTGAAATTAACTGAATTAAACACCTGGAAATAAAACAAAACTATAAACATATTTTTGTAATTTTATGTGAGGCTGATATCCTAAGATAAGTATCTACCAGATTTTTCTTCCTGGACAGTATAACGTCTAGTTACTTTGATCATAACTAGAACGATTCATCATGGAATCATACAGGTTTATCAAATCTTTTGGAACATTTTACCAAAACCTTTTGATGCTAGATTCTTGTTTTCATCGAGAGTCATTTGCAAGTTTAGGAAATCATACTAGTGCTACAAGATGCACATAGTGGTTTTGACTTTCAAGAGTTGCAGCCACGATGATTGTCAGTATACTTATCCTCTTAAATCCATACATAGATTTTTGACACACATTGGTGATGATTTAAGGTTTAATTATTTCAACAAGCATTTGTGGATCCCATGCTTATATGGTAATCAACGTTTCTCAGGAGATTTTTGAGCGGTCT
>BJCM01264360.1:0-20692 GCA_018326385.1 Flaveria bidentis
GTTCAACAAGAACTTCAGGTAGATAAAGAAGAAGACAAGATCAAGATGATCAACTACCTGAGTGCCACAAGCCTTTATCAGGCAGAAGCATTTCTTCGCTTACCCTATGCTTATGTTGAGTTTGAGTACTTAAAACAACTTGAACTTGAGATAGTCAAGGAAAGAAAGGCAACCAAAAGAAAGCTAAGAGAAGAAGCCGCTAAATCAAGAGCCATCATCCAAAAGAGCATGAAGAAGTCTGTAGACAGGCAGAGGATGATGAGTTTCTTGAAGTTGTATGGATTCTCCGGAAGGAGACTTGGCCCCATGTCTCTATCCACTATGGATGAGCATATCAAGGTGATCAAGCAGAAGATCAAGAGTGGAGAGCTGATTGACTTACACTCCCATCCAAGTCAAGCTCCACCTGAAGTGGAGGTTAAGGTTGAACAACCAGAGACAACACAACCTGGACCTCCTGCTGAATATCAGCAAGCTTTATCTTCTGATCCACAGCAGGGTCAACCTCCCTCTCCTTCTGAGCCTGAGAGAGAGGAAGTCCCAACTGAGAAAGACAATGAAGATCAATCTGGTGCTACAAGCCAGTCTTCTCAGTTGAAAAGAACAAAGAGAAAGAAAATGATGGCTTCTAAACCAAAGCCAAAGAAGAAGAAGACTACATCCTTTTCTAAACCTCAAGATGAGTCAGAACATGCTGAGGATGTGCAGCCAGAGGATGCTCCATCATCTCCCATTCCAATAGCTCCTCTAGCATTAGAAAGACCCATCATGTCCTGAACATACACTACAAATCTAGAAAGGTGGCATGTCATCAGAGATCATGACATTGAGAATGTCTACACTTGGCAAGACATGTTTCAATTGCCTCTGCATGATCTCTTTGACATGAGAAGATACTTTGATAGTTTGAAGGATCCTGACCATCTTATGAAGAAAGGATTGGTTATTATCCTGATGATGACTGTTGATATCTGAAGTCTTTAAATGTTTTGGTAGCATCAGCCTAGGGGGAGTTTGTAGAGAATATGTATAGAGGCTGAAACAACCAAAATCATTCTGCATGCATGCTGCACAAGTACTAAAGAAGAATGCTTCGGAAGCTTCACATATACAACAGAAATATTCTAAGTGTGAAATCTTCCGAAGCCAAGACCAATATCTTCCGAAGCCAAAGATGAAGTCTTCCGAAGCTTCAGAGACAAAGTCTTCCGAAGCTTGAGTCTTGAAGACAAATTTCTTCCGAAGACTTTTAACCACATGTTGTATCTGATGTACTTTTCCATAAAGCTGGACCCAATTCTGCTGCAACTCTGTAAAGTCACCAACTTACATGAGTTGGTGAAAAGGTCCATGCTTTTGGTAACTGTACATTGAGGTCTTGAGTCTGTAACTTTCTACTTCATGTACTTTATCCTTTTTGTAATAGATAAGGATGTGAGCTGTGACATGTCATACTTTTGACTCTACAATTGATTTTGTTTTGTGTCTAGTCAATTGTATCCTGCTGGCTTTCAAAGTATGGCCGGCTGTAGGATGTAGTATAAGTATCTCTTGTTCTTGTATCTTTCCTTTATGCTTTTTAACACTTATAATAGAACTTGAGAAAGCAATATACTGCATCATTGAAAACCATACACTTGTGTATCTTGTTCTCTTGTTCTGTCTCTTACTAATTACTTGTGTTCTTAGTGTCTTATTGTGGTTAATCCAGTTTACTGTTTGATTAAGTTAAGTTACTCTCCTCTTTGTGTTGTTGTGTTATAAGTGACCCCCTTCACCGTTCCTGCAATATTAATATTTATAAAGTATGTTAATAGTATTCCAAAAAAATAAAACAAAACTTACCAGATAAGTTAGAAAAAAACAAAGAGTAGAACAAGTTTTATTATAATTCTTTTAATGCGTAAGTTGTAATGAGTACGTACACCGAACTCCTTTTTATAAGATTTTAATAAGTGTAGTATTTAAGAAAAGTTAAATTTTATAAGGTAAGTTAACTAATAAATGATTAACTCTTACGTACACCAAAATACAATGGTATTGTTTTCTTTAAATAGCATGTGAAAAATGTACAAAACAAGATTAATTATTCATGCCACATGTATTATACAAGAAAAAACCGAACCATTGACCGAAACCGAACCCTTAATTGAAGAAATCGAACCAAAATTTACCAAAAACTGAATAAACCGAAAAGCAGATTCGGTT
The DNA here is from genome assembly GCA_018326385.1 of Flaveria bidentis. Taxonomy (NCBI): domain Eukaryota; kingdom Viridiplantae; phylum Streptophyta; class Magnoliopsida; order Asterales; family Asteraceae; genus Flaveria; species Flaveria bidentis. The sequence continues at coordinate 2,209 of BJCM01264360.1, forward strand.
TTGTATCATTGGTTTACCGAGTTAAGTGAACCGAACCATTCATACTTTCAAGTTTTTCCTACATATTTATATGTATTTTTAGTTTCATACCTTGAATAGCTTGAAATGTTATATGTTAAAATAATATAGATTTTTTGGGTAATATTTAAAATTAAAACTATCTCTTTTACATAATTAGTTTTTAGTTCGAAATGCACTATTATAATAAGGTTGAATAAATTAAGTTTAGATTTTTATATTTATAACGTTTGTAATAGTTATTATACTTTAATATAGTTAGCAGTTTTAATTATCAATAAAAAATAACGTAATAATTCATTTTCTTTCTGAACTTACTAATTTATTTGTTATTTAATAAGAATATTTGATATAGACATCTAGAAAGATGATAATTGTATATTTCAAATTTATGGGCTCTTAATAAAATAACGAATTGAAACCAAACCAAAGAAAAAAAATAGGTAAAAATATATATGTTGGATAACTAATCGAACCGAACCGAACCAAAAACCAAAAACTAAAAACCGAACTGAAACTACATCTCGGTTACGGTTTCGGTTATTGGTTTTACAATAACCGGTGGTCGGTTATCAATTCGGTGGTAGCGGAAAACAGAACCGAATCGGACCCTTCACACCCCTAGTATTATACATGCCCACATGATGCTGATCTGGTTTTGATAACTCAGACAACCATAATTTCACAAAAAAACGTACATATCGATAAAAAACGTACATACCATAATTTCACAACCATAATTCTCCGGTTTTAGAAAGAAGATCAAGAAGAAGGTCTGATTTGAGGTGAGTTTTAGTGTTTTAAGTTGTTCTTGGCTGATTATAGCCTCAGGTATGTGCTTATGTGTGTTTGTTTGTGTTTGGGTGTGTGTGTTGTGGTGGGGTTTAGGTGCTTGAACTTATTTGCATTCGGGTTTGAAGAAGTCATACACAAAAGTTGCAAAAGATGAGTTTTAAAACCCCTCTTTTACATGTTTTAACTGATTTTGGGGCTGGATATACATGTTTAAATGTTATTATAAGTTTTGGGTGTGAACTCGTATGTTTATGTGTATATGAATATGGGTGGGTGAATGTTTAGGTTGATTTATGGTACGATTATGTTTTATATGTATCCATGATGCTTAGAATGTTATAACTAAGCTTAGAACACGTTCGAATGTGAATTTGGGGACTAAAATGATGTTATTAGTTAAGTTAGTTGCCCATGCGCCTAGAATTATGATTGAATTTACTAAGTGTTCCCATGCGCCCAACTGTCCATGCACCTACGTGCCCATGCGCCTAAGTCAGGATCATGCGCCTGCATAGTACCCCTGCGCCCAGAAAGTTTCCCAGACGTCTAAGTGTTTGGCCATGCGTCCAATTAGTGCCCGTGCGCCCAAAAGTTTCCTATGTGCCTAAGTGTTCCCATGCGCCTGCAAGGCCATGCGCCTGCATAGTGTCCATGCGCCTAAAGACTTAGAATTATATCTGAAATTTTGGGGAAAAATGAAGTTTTAGGCTATGACTTAGGATGTTCCCGAGGATGATTTATGTTGATTATATGATGTCTTATGATGATGTATGATGATGATATGCATGTTTATGTTATGTTTTCTTTATGTTCGTTATTATGTATATTTTCGTGGCTTTGCGTGGTATGTTATTATCAATAAATGTAAAGTATTATGTAATGAAATCGAGAACTAATGATGAATGAGAAGTGGAACATAAGAAAGAATGAATGAACGAACGAAAAGCCTTAAAAGCAATATGAAAAGAGGCTCACAACTCATTGAGGGGTTGTTAGCTTAACTATATGCGGTTTAGCTAACCTATGAGGATGCACATAAGGGTCTAATCCTTGTGATTGACCAAATGTATGGGACCCTTGTCGCTTGCCTCGGTACTGGTGCCAACACTTGTGCATGATGTTAGAAGTCTATTTATAGACTTCGGCCCAGTACCAGCACTTGTGCATGATGTTTGGGGTATAACACATGTCATTGGTCAAGATGAAAAGTGAAAGATAACGATGAATGTACGATAAGGAAGATAATGAATGAGAACGAATGATAACGAATGATAACGATGGCGTACAATGATGAATGAATGTTAAAGAATGATGATGAAAGATAATAATAAGATTATCTACTTGTACGTATGATGCATAATCGCATATGAAAGTAAAGAACGGTTTTAAACGAAGTAAAATATTATATCTTTGTAAAACTAGAACTCACTCAACAACGCTGATTTTTTTATGTATTTTCCAGTTGGCAGGTGATTGTTGTTAAGGATGACATGGGGTGACTACTTGGCTCGTTTTGAATGACATCCATTTTGTATTATGATAATGTTTTGTGATGTAATGCAACAAGTGATATTTTGTAATTTAACAATGATGTATTATTTTGTAAAAACGATTATTAATATATGAAATAGTTTTAGTTAAATGATTCCGTTGCAATATTTTAGTAAATGCAAATGAATGTTTTATGTTTTATATGTAATGATTGACCAACTGTGAGTGTTCCGGGAACGAGTCCTTACATTATCTGACAACGTGTGAAAAATATACCAAAAAGATTAATTATCCATGCCACATGTATTATACATGCCCACGTGATACTAATTTGGTTTTAGTAACTCAAACAACCATGATTTCATTAAAAACATACATATCAATCAAAACTTTTCGTGAACTGTTTATCATTTCAACGTCGATCTTCAAGACAACAAGGATGTTTTTCTCACGATAGATAATGCCACAAAATTAGAAATCAATTAAACAAGATTAATACATGAATTCAATCATGTATTAATCAACCATGAATTTAAGCAAAAGAAAAACAATAGAGCATGATACACACAAAAAAAAGTAGTGCAATTCTCATGATGATTATCCTGATGTGTACCTTGCAATGATAATGAGTAAGTACATCAAATTCCCTATAAGTTATAAGGGTAAAAAAACTAATTTTATAAGGTTGTAATTAGTATAGTAGTTAACAAGAGTTCAATTTTTATAAGTTAAAAAACTAATAAATGATTAACTCTTAAATACACCAAAATACAATGATATTCTATACTCCGTTAATATTTATAAACTATGTTAGTAGTATTCCAAGAACATAAAACAATTCTTACCAGACAAGTTAGGATAAAAACAAAGAGTATAGCAAGTTTTATGAAAATTCTTTTAATGCGTAGATTGTAAGGAGTACGTACACCGAACTCATTTTTATAATATTGTAATAAGTTTAGTAGTTAATAAGAGTTAATTTTTATAAGGTAAAAGAATTAATAAGTGATTTACTCTTACGTACACCAAAATACATTGGTATTACTTTGTTCAGATAGCATGTGAAAGATATACAAAACAAAATTAATTATCCATGCCACATGTATTATACATGCCCACGTGATACTGATTTGGTTTTAATAACTCGGACAACCATAATTTCATAAAAAAAAGTACATCTTGATTAAAATTTTTCGTGAAGATACTTTTCTCATAGTAGATAATGCCATAGAATTATAATTCAATTACACAAGATTAATACATGAATTCAATCATGTATTAATCATCCGTGAATTTGCGCAAATGAAAAAGAGTAGAGTAGGATACAAATGAAAAAGAGTTAGATCAATTCTCACGATAATTATTTTGATGCGTATGTTGTAATGATAATGAGCAAGTACACAAAACTCCATATAAGTTATAAGGGGGGTAAAATAACTAATTTATAAGGTTATATTTAATATAGTATTTAATAAGAGTTCAATTTTTATAAGTTAAAAAACTAATAAATAATAGTTCTTACGTACATCAAAATACAATGATATGTTATCCTCTATTAATATTTATAAACTATGTTAGTAGTATTACAAAAATATAAAACTAAACTTACTAGATAAGTTAGGATAAAAAAAGAGTAGAGCAAGTTTCATGATAATTCTTTTAATGCGTGGATTGTAGTGAGTACTTACATTGAACTTATTTTTATAAGATTGTAATAAGAGTTAAATTTTATAAGGTAAAAGAACTAATAAATGATTAACTTTTACGGACATCAAAATACAATGGTATTGTTTTGTTAAGATAGTATGTGAAAAATGTGCAAAACAACTTTAGACTTAGAACATTCACATTAGCTTTTTTATTTTTATTCATATAATTACACTAAAAATCACTATATTTTTCCTTTTATTTTCAATTAATTTATATTTTTTATGCCATTATCATTACTTTTTTCTCTCTCTTCCACTCACAACCACTTAAAAAAATATTAAAAAATTTATAAGGATTAAACAGTGATTTTTCAAATATATCAATCCACAATAACATTTTCTCTCTCCTTCACTCACAACCATCCAAAACCATTCCATATAATATATCAAACGCACTCGTATACTTTTAAAAAATCCACTGTGAGTGCTCTTAGAAAGCATCAACAATAAAAAGTAACAATATTTCAATAATCACATAAAATCATTCATGAAGACTTGTATATAAGTTGCAATTTTGGAGTAATTACCGACCACTAATCATCCATTTTCAAGAACACGATGACAAATCAAATCACTCTCCCTCTTCTTCTCTCTTTCACCCATGAATTCGACACGTTTATCATCTTTCTCATTTCAACACGTGCCTCACATCTTCTTCCTCTGCAAAAAGCTTCATAATAACCCTTCAATTCGCCATTCTTTTCTCTACTCACTTTCAGAAGGAAAAAAAACTCATTTTTTCCGATCAAGATTTCATACTCGTATAATCGGCCACAAATCACAGATTTCAATCGCTACAATTTTTGGGTATGCATCTTTTTATCTTTTGATCCCTTAATTTCTTCGTAATGTTGTTGTTTTTGTTCGATTGATCATCATGTTCGTGTTGGTTTCTTTCTTTCATGGTGGAAATTGGAACAGATCGTATTAAGAAGAAACAGTAAACCGTCGTTGTTTATTTGTGAAATTTGGGATAAATGTTTAGGGTTTGATTTGTTCTTTTCGGAATTTGGGAAATTTGCACCGTAATTAGTCAATTACACTCATTGTTTGCATAATTCGAATGCATTTTAGACTTTTATGATGTTCAATGTTTTATAGTTTTAAATATGAAATCGAAGTATGTGTTATTAGTTTTCTTTGTTTTAGAAATGTTCATATTGTTGTTTGTTTTCAGTAGTTGAATTTGATCATTAGTTTCTTCTATTCAAATTCAAACTTTGTTATCAAGTTTGAATCCATAGGCATTCCAATTGACTCTTAAAAGTCAAATGCCACTGTTTATGTTTGTTATTGTTTAGTTTGATACCATACATTGTGTATCTCATATGCAAAACTACAAGATTATTGCCTGCATAACGGTGTTTGGCATGGCTTTTAGAGGTGGTATATGTTATTGGAGAATCAGAATTAGATTATTAACGGCATTACTTGAAAATCGCATATGCAAGTGGTTTACATGTGACAAAGTTTGATTATTTAATGAACCAATAGTTAAATGACTTTAGTTTGGTTTCCTTTTTGAATGCAAAATGCTTAAGAACATATGTACTTATTGGGACTTGTGTCCCACAACAATTTAGTTGGTGGCCCTAGTTGCCGCTAACCTAATGTACGCCTATCTCCTAAACGGGGCTTGAACCCTTTGACCACTTAGGGAGCAACACCTTAAATACACCCATGATCCCCCTATGCCATATGCCTCTTGGTGGCTAAAGTTTTCTTTTACTTTATCTTTGTTCTTTTATGGCATTAGTGTATGGAAACATTGCTCTAACCGAGTTACTTTCATTTGCTGATAATTTGGGAGTGATAGAAAATGTCTTCCCCGAGCAAGAGGAGAGAAATGGACGTGATGAAGTTGTAAGTTCCATTTTATATTGTTATTTATCATAAATAATGGTTACCAACCCATGTTTAGTAAGTGAGGACAAAACATAACCCAAATACACCATTCATAGGCAAATGAGCGAAAATTATCACTTTGAGAAATTACGAATGGTTATGCTAGAGTCACCATTTTACCTATTTTTAAGCATGTCTTAATATACATTGCACACCTTTTGTTTTGCCCATGAAGTTTGTTGCACAAATAGATTAGATTTAGGCTCATATCTTTAGTTAAATTGCATTTAGAGTTAGGTCCCACTGATTTAGAGTATAGATTTTAAGCAGATTTATATCATTAAAACTCAAGCAATGAGTAGGTACAGTTTTTATCTATAATAATAAATGAGAAGAACAATATAATAATAAATTTTCAAAAAAAAAATGTTAGCTTCTTTTGTCACAAAAGCAAGGACCACAATATTTATTTGGGTTGTCCAAGAAAAGATTTGGCATTTATATAATATATATATTTACATTATATTGATCAAAACTGATTTTGGTCAACAAGATTCCATTTTGTCTGTACTGGTACATCTTAGATATTTGACCCATAGTCCAACTGAAATATTACATATATTTTGGGATGGATGAAGTATTTAATGATAACTACCGTCTGATTTGTCTTGTATTGGTGTTGTGTATGCATATTTTATCTTGTTCATAACCTATGTCCAAATTCAGGATGATGAGCGATTACGTTGTGGATACACCAAACGATAGGCTCAATGAATTTAGTGTGGAATTTCATGGACCAAAAGAAAGTATGCCTCTTACCTCTTTTAATTACTGTCCAACTCGATGTGAGAATTTCGACCTATTTACTTATAAACGGGCTGGACTTGCTTGTGTTGTAACTCTCAGGTCAAATCAGAAAAGTTAGCTAAATAAATCAAATGGGTCACTCTAATCGATAGCCATCCAATGTATATTTTAATGGATACAACCTCCTAAAATTGTTTTATTCAAAGTTCTACATTATTGTTGTACTAATATTGTTTTGTAATCATAATTAACCTAATAATCTAATAAGCAAATAAAAAAAAATATTTGTCGTCAAACCAAATGACGGTCTGTTTCAACAACACTTGCTAAGGACTGACCCGTTTCATCTTGAACTTGTATTGACCCATTACCTGACCCGTGTTTGAGTAGGTGTTTATGAGGGTGGTGTGTGGAAAGTGCGTGTTGAGCTTCCTGATGCTTATCCATACAAGTCTCCTTCAATTGGATTCGTGAACAAAATATTCCACCCCAACGTCGATGAATTGTAAGTAAACAGTATCACACACTTTGAACTAATTTAAGCGCTGTTATCGCGTTAAAAATTAGAAAATAACTACAAAATAGTGTAGTAGTCCATTGTATATTACATCATTTCACTTTCTTGATACTTAACTTGTGTGTTATTGCTCGTTTATAATTAAATTTTCAGGTCTGGTTCGGTATGCTTAGATGTCATAAACCAATCATGGAGTCCAATGTTCGGTATTAACTCTCCTTTTTGAGTTTATGCTCCCTTTGAGTTTCTGTTTTCATTCGTATTTATGTAACTGTGGATGATGTGAATTTTCAGATCTTCTAAATATCTTTGAAGTTTTTCTTCCTCAGCTTTTGCTTTACCCAAATCCTTCAGACCCACTCAACGGTGATGCTGCTTCATTGATGATGAAGGACAAAAAGGAATATGAAGAAAAGGTTAAAGGTTTGTTATAACTTCATTTCAAACTAAATGAAGCCTGACACAACGTGCGGGTAGGATAAGGTGAAATGGGTTCGGGTCAAAACAGGCTCTGATCAAAATAAATTCAAGATATATATGGGTGTTTGGATGTTTTGATATCTCCAAACCATCATATTTTTTGTGGCTAATATTGTTTTTGTTTGACAGAATACTGTGAGCGTTATGCAAAGAACAATGGTAAATCTACGGTTGAAGAAGATGAGAGCGGTGAAGAAGATATCAGTGATGGAAATTACAGTTCGAGTGACGATGAGATCCCAGGCCGTGCAGATTTGTGAGAATGAGTATCTCTCAGTTTGTATATCTACTTATCGTATTTGAATTACTGTAATTCGATGATACTCTTTTAAATTCGTACAAGATAACCCAAAACTGCAAATGCAGAACATTAGGAATTTCAATGTAGCTATACTTGAAGTAAGTTTAATGGGTGAAAAGTGTGAACTTTTCATTCTTATGGTTTACTTGCTTTGATTTTTTGGATATTGCGTTCTTTCTTCATGTTCTTTTGTGATATAACTCTGGTTTGTTACAATTTTGGCTGGGGTAACAATGGGTGTTTGGATTTGTGTTTTGGATGAATAGATTTAAACCTTGTGTGTAGGAGTGTAAATAAGTCGCGCTCGCTAAAGGTGCACAAATCGGGTTTAGAGCTCAAGGCAGTTCAGGTTGAAACCAGTTTGGATTGGATCGAAATTAGTTTTTGGGGGGGTAAAGAATAGGTTTGACTGGTTTGAAACCGGGTTTTAACCAGTTCAATGTGGGTTTGAGCGGGTTTAAACCAATGTTTGAGTATATGGATACAAACCAGTTTTAAAATTGGGTTTGGTTCATGTTTAAAGCCGTATTCGACTCCCAACCTGGTCTTTTTGTGCACCTCTAAGCCAAGCCAAGTAGCCAACTGTAAGCTATTTAAGGTCAGCTTACTAAAAACTTAACTGAGCCTAGGTTGAATAACCTCTAGCCTAAATTTGAGTCATTTAATCGATGAGATCAAGCCTGAGTCTCATATTCTAAGCTTGACAAGGTATTATGTATTATTAGATCATGAATTGTGATGCTTTAGAACATTAACAGTGGAATTCCTTTTAGAATTCCTAAAATTATGTGATTTTGTTTTTTATATTATAAAAAATGGTTTTGAGTTGTAAGTTAAGTTGACAGAAAATGTTACTATTCATTGATATATCTGGAAATCATTGTTCAAACCCTATAATTTTTTAATTTTTTTTGTAAAGTGGTTGTGAACGGAGGAGAGAAAACAATGATAAATCTATAAAACGTATTATTTAATTAAAAAAAAGATAAAAAGCGTATTTATTTTTTAATGTAATTATATGGATAAAACGTATAAACTTGTCAATACAATATATTTTTTACTTTTTAAATTTGTTTTTTTGGTATTTCTCAAAGCTAATTGACAACAATGTAATGTTTTAATATTTCCGGGTATACCATTGCTGTTTATTTAACTATTGTTTGGCATAAATATTATTGAAACCGAGTCAAACATACTATATTTTCTCTTTAAATTCATTTTCGTGTTCCATGACGTTCAATTTCACAATGTAACATTTCTTAAACCATGAATATTGTGAGGTTCTTATTTATCTACAATCTATTGAAAAATAACCCACCGCAACGCGAGTATCGACCTGTCCCCAATTTATACAAGTTTTATTTAGTATAATAGTTAATATGTAACTAGTATTAATATAAAAATAACTAGATTATATATATATATATATATATATATATATATATATATATATATAAATATATATATATATATAATTATACTATATATATAAAGTATATGAGAGAGGTATTTTAAGATACCCTAAAATTAAAAACATGTATTGTCTCAATGCATAAGATACTTACAAATTATCCATTATAATTAGTTACATAATAACCTTATATTACTATAAATTACATAAAATTTTACATTATCTACACATAAACAAAACTTAATTTGTTTTAAGATTTCAGCTATATCTTTTAATCTATCATCTTTAAAACTTTTTGAGACTACAATTATAACCTCTGTATTTTTTAAACGTTTTGGTGTAATTTTTTGCTGAAACGATCTGTATTTTATAAGGTACAATAAATTAATACGTAAATATAGAAGTCGTCATGCAAAACCCATTTATTTGTTGTTTTATATTTTAGCTTTGAAAAAATATAATAGACTTCTGTAAGATTACTATAAGAATAACAAATATTAAAAATACGTGTTGGATGTAAAATGTTGTCCTGACGCATTGCGGGGCACTATTCTAGTATTATATTATGTGTATATAACTATAACTTTTAATATATAAAAACATACATATTTATATAAAAACATGACCTTTTGAATTTTAATAAGCAAAACTACGACTCATTGGCTTATAATAATCCATAGTAATAATTTGATCAATAATAATCTCAACTTTAGTTTTCTTTATCTAATCATCATTGATTTACACTTCATTTCCACTTCATTTTGTTGTATGTTTTCCTAATTAATTCACAATTATTAACGTTGGTAAAATCGAGTAGAAAACAAGTGTAATTTCATAAACGATTATGCAACTAGGATTGTCATGGTAACAAAATTGAAAATTAAGAATAATATTGGCCAAATTGCTATCATATATTCTTATGGGTCAATAAGTCATAATTTGAATCATTAAAATTAAATTTGTCAAAAAATTATAAATAATTGATATGTTACAAACAAGCCAAACTTGAAACAAACCAAGCCCGAACCAAACCCAAATTTGAAACTTACTCACAAGCCGCGTTCAAACTTTACACACAAACCTTAAAACGAGCGGAGTTCGAGCTTGGATTTTGTCAATTGCATACACACTTGAGAGTAGTGTTGTAAAAATCATAACTAGCCTCCGATTAGTCGCTAATTGAAGATTGACCGCTTTGATTTCACCAAATCGGAGGTTATAGGCGTCACTTGGTCAAAATTGGTCAAAATCGAACCTAGGCAGACCAAATCACCTTAATCGTAGGTGTTCCAATGACGAGAGAACCGAGCGGATTTGCCGATTGAGTATGTAATTTATAAATCGAAGGAAGAGGAAGATGGTTGATCTATAGGATTAAATTATTTTAATTAAAATTCTTGTATTTTAACATTTAACCTCCTCAATATTCACCAATTTATAAATTACCCTCCCACCCCACAACTTGTAAGCTAATACATAAATGGTATAAAATTATTGTTATATATACATAAATTTGCAAAATTATACACAAAGCTTCAATCATATTAATCCTAATTAATCCTTAGTCGGTACACCACCACCAGACTAACGTTTAGTGATTTATACAACACTGCTTGAAACGTTTTACTTCCGGTAACAAATCATCTCCTCTTCTTTCTTATAAAACTGATTAGTTTTGGTAATCTCTCTTTTATTTCTTGAATCATCAAAATTTGTCACATAAGTCTTGAGTATACCCAAACTTATTTATAACATTCAGTTATGTGATGTTTTTATTGTTTTGATTCAGGTTACCACCGTAATAACATTAATTTTCATAATTATGATTTTTTAACACCACCCAGATAATCTAGAATAAAATAGATAACACCTACATAATCCAAAATAAGTACTTTTGATTAGATTGAGACCGTGATTTATCTCTAACTACTACACTCGCTAGAAGCAACTGTAGTCTACTACACTCGCAAGTCGCAAGGTCACAAAATCAAGCCATATGTTCAGCCACCAACATAAGCCAGCCTGCATATGGCTCGGTCCAAGGTTCAACAATGTGAACATAATTGATCACAAATGTCAAAAAGCCGGCTACTATCAAATCTTGACCATTTCCAGCCGGCTAACTTCACATCATCTTTGTAACTTCAGTCTCCTCTAATTGCATCATATCACTTAACCAAAACCACACAACAAAAAAAAACACATCTTTCCACCCGAAAATGGATCGAATTCGACCCGTTTTATGTGGTTTCTTCACGTTGTTTCTACTCTTCTCACCAGCAAAAACCGAAGATCAAATCGTAATACAGGCATTGGTTGTTTTCATGGATAAACTCGGGCCCGGGAGCATGCAGACCACCCCGGGTTGGGGGTGGAACACTTCATCAGATCCTTGCACGAGTAAATGGGTCGGGGTTACTTGCGATAAAGATAACGAAACTGTAAAGAAAATTGTTCTCGAGAAGCTTAACTTATCGGGGACACTTGATTTTGAATCGGTTTGCAAGGTGAGTAATCTGCTTGTGTTAAGCGTAAACTTCAATAATATTACAGGGGACTTGCAGCAAGAGGTTTCAAACTGTAAAAGGCTTACACATTTGTTTTTAAGCGGGAATCGGTTTTCGGGGAGTCTTCCTGACTCTATAACGGATTTACCGAACGTAAAGAGGATCGTTATATCGAACAATGGGTTCACAGGTCAACTGCCAGATTTTTCAAGACTCACTAGTCTGCTAACATTTTTTGCTCAGAACAATCAGTTCACAGGTCCAGTTCCACGATTCAACTACCGCCAACTTGAAGGTTTTAGTGTCGCTAACAATGATCTTAGTGGCCCGATTCCTGATGACACGGGGCGTTTTGATGCTAACAGCTTTGTGGGTAACCCACAGCTATGTGGGAAAGAGTTGGCGGTACAGTGCCCGATCAAAAAGAACGATAAGAAGCCAAAGTTACGCGACATTCTTATCTATTCGGGCTATGCAGTCCTCGGGTGCATAGTCGTTGTTCTGATTTGCATTTTAGCATTCAAGAAAAGAAAGAAACAATATGCTGTAAAGACTCGTTCAGCAGTGAAATACGGATCAGACAGTGGGCAGTCAAGCGGGTCAAAGAACAGTCGTGCCCGGTCTGAGTTCTCGACAACATCAGTTGAAAGTGGCGGGATCTCTTCTTCGATGGTTGTTTTATCGAGCCCGGTGGTTAACGGGCTGAGATTTGAAGATCTGCTTAGAGCTCCAGCTGAACTGATTGGAAGAGGTAAGCATGGAAGTTTATATAAAGTTAGACCCAGCAATGGTGTTCCGCTTGTCGTCAAAAGGATTAAAGATTGGAAGATTTCAAGAGATGAGTTTAAGAAAAGATTGCAGAAAATAGTTGAAGTTAAGCACCCAAATGTTTTACCAGTTGTTGCATATTACTCTTCAAAACAAGAAAAGCTTCTGGTTTATGAGTTTCAACAGAATGGCAGTCTCTTTAGGCTTCTACATGGTGAGTTAACTCTATTTTCTTCATCCTTTTCTACAAGAAAATGCCTATAAAATGAGCGGTTTTGGATGGATTACGCAACTATAAAAACAACGCGTAATCTTTGTTGCATTTTTTGTTTCAAAACCGCTCATTCTTGCAAGACATAGTTACTTCTTACATCGAACATTTTCGTTTAAGCTTCTCTTATTCTGAGCGTTTAGTGAATGAGGTATGACTTGAAGAGGCATTTGGTTTGAATAAAATGATTTAGGACGTTTTAACCATTAAGATATACAACACAGGCCAAATCAACTTGTTCACCAAACCTGTATAATTCAATATCTTTGAACCATAATCCTTTTGCTTGTAAATGGTATAGTTTGGGCATTAGACCTTACCAACGCCGAATTTTCTATAAATAAAGGTATCTAATGTCGTTGTGTTCTTATGATTTATAGCCGCTTAAATCGTTATTGTAGAGTAGTTAAAGTGAATGTAAAAATATAACGACTTAAAAAGTTAAACCGCTTTTTGTGTTCTTGTTTTAGGATCACAAAATGGACAAATATTTGGCTGGGGAAGCAGACTAAGCCTTGCATCAAGCATAGCGGAAGCACTCGCGTTCATGCACCACGAGCTTCAACACCACTCAATCCCACACGGCAACGTAAAATCATCAAACATCTTATTCAACCACAACATGGACCCATGCCTAAGCGAATACGGGCTAATGCCAACAGATCACAACGATCCAGATCACCCAACCACCTCCCGGACCACCACCACATTCAAAGCTGACGTGCATGCATTTGGTGTAGTTTTGCTCGAGTTGCTCACAGGGAAGCCAGTCCAAGACAACGGGTCCGGCTTGGCTAAGTGGGTTAGCTCAGTCGTCAAGGAAGAGTGGACCATTGAAGTGTTCGACAAAGCCCTAATAGTCGAAGGCGCTAGCGAAGAAAGAATGGTGGTTTTGCTGCAGGTAGCGTTGAAATGCATCAACACCTCAACGCCACCTGTAATGGCTGAAATAGCCGCGACGATATCCGCTTTAAAGGAAGAAGAAGAGAGATCTATGACTTCTTCTGATCCATGATCTTCAATTCATCAACATACATAAACATTATCATGAAAAGATGAAGATCAATCCAGAAACAAGCTTTTAATTTATTCAAAACTATGAAATAGTGAAAATACAATCGTTCACGTTATCTTACACCTTTCACTTTCACCATTGTTATTATTGTATTCACAAGCAGGTCCCATCATCTTCTTGTAACCTTATTCTAACAGTTCTAGATCAAATCGAAACGAAAATATCTAACTACATGATAACATGATCTACATCTACAGATCTAGATTCAAAACTCAAATCGGATTCACATATTCAATCAAACAAAACCTAAAACGATATCAATCGTTGATAAACTGATAATAAACCCTAATCATAACGAATAAGCATCAAATCAAACGAAATTCGATCCGAACCGTCGATCGCGAAGCATACCGTGACTTAAAACGATATCAATCGGTGATAAACTGATAACAAGACCTAATCACGACGAATAAGCACCAAATCAAACGAAATTCGATCCGATATCATCCTTACCGAGATCCGTCGACGTTTTGGAGACAATCGGAACCGTAGATCGCGAAGCGTAACGTGACGAGAAGTTTCGGATCATGTAATCGTTCTCCGATTCAGAATCTCCGTTATCCAACGGTCCGTGATCGAAATTGAGCGAATAAGCTAGAGGATCGTACTGGAACTTCGACGATTGACGACCGAAGCTTTTGTTACGGTTGAATCGGCGGATGAAGGTCTTCCAGCGAGGTCCGGCGACGATCTCCGACCACTCGCGAAGCTTCTTCAAGGCGTCGATCCCTCGAGACCAGAGGGATTGATCGGAGGTGTGGTCCGGTGAGGATGATCGGACTTTGCGCCACCGGTAGGGGATGCAGAAGCAACAACGGCGATTGATGAAGAGGAATTGTGATGGTGATGATGAATTGTCGTTGGATTCAGTGTCTCTTTGGGGGAATTCGGTCGCCATTGATGAACATGTGAGTGAGGTTTTTGAGTGTTGTTGATAGTGAAAAGAGAAAAGAGAAAAGAGAAAAGAGAAAAGAGAAAACCCTTTTTTGTGTGTATGTATGGTGAAGATGACCCACTGTATTAATGACGAGGAAGAAGAAATAAAATTATAAATAATTTTTTAAATCCACATGACGTGGCGTCTAAACTCTAGAGCATCCAATGCTGATCCTTTTTAACAAGTCACATGCGACGAGGAGAGGTAGTCGTTACGGGTTTTTTAGTTTTCTCGTTTTGTATGTTGTCGTATCATCTTTGATCGTTTTCTTTCATATTATTCGTGTGCGCTATTGGGATGTTACAATACAATTTCCAAACACAAATAGAGAGGAGAAAGGGATTGGTGATTCTCGAGATTTACTCACTGGTTTAGAGGTTTAGAAAACACATAAGCGTTGATTGAGATGTGATGTTTTCATCTGGGGTCAGGTTTTCATCACTCTTCCCTGGACATGACTTTATAATAGTTATGTTACAATAACAATATTAAAAATAATAGTAATAATAAATATTCTAAACATATATGTTGCTTTTCGTGGACCTCAAGTAGTCATTCTCCAAAAATGCACAATGTTGGTCTCATAGTTATTAATAATTAGTTGAGTAAATGTTATATAGAAGAAAATACCAAATACCAAAAAACTTATAGTCATACCAAAAAGAGACTCTCCCACACGATTAAGTTTTTAATAAATCGTTGCATGCCAACAAATCTCTTTAATTACAAGTATTTAATGCTTGTAAGCAACAAGAACCCGTTATCATACTATTAACGATTTAAAAATATATATATGCATATTTGGCAAAATGACGTCGATAGGTGGACAACGAATTATATACGTAACTAGTTTAATATCCCGTGTGATACACGAGTTATATAGATAAAACTATCAAATATTTTGTAATAAAAATTATAAATTATTATTTTCAGATAAATTATTATTGAATTATATAAAAATAAGAACTTCAAGTAAAACAACAATAATATCATTTTAAACTTTCTTTTTATGAAATTATTATTTATTTTTCCTTTTAAGAATAATTTTATTTTTTAAACCATTCTTGTAATACTTAAAAACACTTTTTAAAACTTTTGTGTTTAAGAAAATTTTTATATTTTATATTCTTTTTTAATGTTTCTTTTTTAATAAATACCTATAAATTTTAATTTTTACTATATCTATTTTCTTTATTATGTAAATGTTTTAAATAATATATATAGTATATATTATTATCATTCATCAGGAGAGAGATGCGAGAAATCTAAGATGAGAAAGCCTAATATTTTAGCAAGTAACATTTCAAAACATTCTTTTATGATGAACCATTGTTCATCTGGGACCTTCTCCTGTTATGTTACCTCAATAAGCGATGCGTCTATGACGATAAAGTTGACTTCATCCAAGACATTTCGTGGTTCCAAGGCTATGATTTTTAAATTAGGTCGGTTGCTTTGGCACGACATCCCTTCGTGGTGTGTAATCGTAACCGGCTATTAGTTCTGAGCCTTGTTGTATCATTATAATTGAGAGTTGGTTGTTAATATTGATATTAGAATTTACGTGTTTGTGGATATTATGTTAAGTCTGAGCCCTGGTTGCATAATCGAGAATCCCGTAGCGAAATGCGCGTTAAAAAAAACTAGTTATATATTTTAAAAACAACATGTTTTAAATAAAAATATATAATGAAAATGTATTAATGTATTATGGTAGATATTATTCGTCATAACTATAGGAGGTACTAAAGTGTATTGTTGTCACATGATTCATAAATAATTGTCAAACCATTCGGAGTATCTTCATGTGTTCTCCGCTTTCATCCATTAACAAAATAATTTACATTGAACATCCCTCAAGTATCCGTTTTTACAAAATCAAATATTTTACAGCAATTGAAAGTTAACTTTTTCTTGTTAAATCAGAACTTTACTTGTTTAACTCCTAAAACACTATTTATGTAATTGTAAAACTACTTATCTTTTTAATTACTTATCTTTCGTGAGGATGTATGATGATGACACACATATACGTATTATATATTATGTATTCATAAAGCATAAAAATTTCTATATTGTTTCTAAAACTGAATTTTTATAATATTTCATAGGTTAGGATGGATCTATACACGTGTGTTTGGGGAGTTTTTTTTATTTTTTATTTTTTTCAGAACCATAGAAAATGCTATAACATAATGCTATAATCCGTGAAATTCAATCTAATCATTAATTTAGTTATGTATTTGTTAAGGTTCTAAAGAGACTATTATAATACATCATTGTAGTGTGAATAAGTGAATTTCTTTGAACTGACTTGCATAGTTCTTATGTTTATATGTATTATAAATGTCACAAACGTAAAGGTTTACTGTTATTATTTGATGTACACATATACGAAAGTTGTTACTTCATAAACTACTTGTAAAAATCTGTAGCCTGGTGTTGTTTTGATACGTTTTACCAGCTTAATCGGAATTTTATGATACGAACAGAATAGTTAATCAAATGATCCAAGAAAAATAAAAAGAAACCAGATAGAAAACCAGAAAGAAACCAAAATATTTCTACTAATTCATTTCCTTTTTTCAAACATAAACATAAATGCTATAAACAGCCTTACAATCATAAGTAAATAAACTACCCATTGATTTAATAACTAACACCACTACTAATAATATGGATAAATAGAAATAAACATGGGTTGTAAGTTGCAAGACTTTTCCATAATGCATGTGCATGCATAGAGTGGTTGTAACTCTTGCATGAACACTGGTACATATCATTTTACAGGCCTTTACTTTTTATCATGGGTTGTAACTGTTTTAATTAATTGATTAATAGGATAATCAATTAAGGTGAGTGACACTACAGCACTTCTAGTCGTCTAGATATGTGAAGATAATGTATTGATTAGAAAGTGCCAGCTATATAAAATTTTCAATGAAAATCAACATCAAACAAACATTTAGGTATCACTTCTATTAAAGGGCCCCTTTCACTCTATTATATTAATCCCACACCATCATTCATGGTAGAAAGTAGAAACAATGGTTCCTCCACTTCACCCTAATCAAATGCAAGCTGTTTTTAAAATAAGAAACACCTTTTTTCATATCAATCTTATCAATATATCAGTTACGTACCTATAAATTTTCATCAAACGCACTAACATGATACTTTTATAGACACTTCACACGAAATAGTTGACATTTATTTATGCATAGTTGAAGTGGCCCTGAAACGACATGTTATAGTAAAAATTTATTGAAAATTAACCTATATATTTAAAATGCAAGTGAAATGAATAGTAAATCGAGGGTATTCTCAGTATTCTACTATCTGGTCTTGTTATAGTGTAGCTTAAAGCAACACATTGTTAGACGAGACACGTGTGTGGCTGAATTGTTGCATAGTATATATATACATATGTATATATATATATATGTATATATATATATGTATATATATATATATGTATATATATATGTATATATATATATATATATATATATATATATATATATATATATATGTATATATATATATGTATAT
>BJCM01264364.1:0-12933 GCA_018326385.1 Flaveria bidentis
GAAGTTCAGCGAGAAGGCTGAAGAAGGGATTTTCTTAGGATACAACATACCGAATAAGAGAGTTTATAATAACTCAACGGATCAAGTAGAAGTGTGATGCAACGTTGATGTACAGAGATACACCACCCCATTGCTAGAAAAGGACCCTCTCTCTTTTTCAACTATGAGGAATTCTTTAAATCCTTCAACATCCCTCTCTCCTCTCCTGAGGATGAGTTATCGACCAAAATGATGTACGATTTATTAAACACACCATCATTGGACCCGACAAGCTCAGCTTCATAAGGTGAGTCTTCCAGTTCTTTAGGGGGAGCACTTGAGGTCAGTGACTCCTCTTCCGATGATGAAGACGTGGAAAATAATTAGGTAGATCAAGGGGAACAGGTTCCGACTACTGCAAGTACATAAGCATCTGATGTTGATGCATCTGACACTTAGAGACCTCGCACTCCCACTGCCTCAGATACTGAAGCTGGTGTTCATAATCTGAATAATAAGATAGTTGTTCCCACCACTCCTAGATCCCGACTAAATGTTTATCATCCTTTGGACAATGTCATTGGAGATTTTCGATCAGGACTACAGACTAGAAATCAGCTATACTCAGCTAATTATGCCTTAGTAATGGAAAAGGGATATCTTCACTATGGTGCGTATCGATGTTTTGTGTCTCAATTTGAGCCAAAATATGTAAGTGAAGCTCTAAACGACGAGGCATGGGTCAATGCCATGCAAGAGGAACTTCTTCAATTCAAGAAGTTAGGGGTATGGACATTGGTAGATAGACCAAAAGGTGCTACGGTGATTGGCACCAAATGGGTCTTGAAATGCAAGAAAGATGACCAAGGGGTCATAATAAGAAACAAGGCTCGACTTGTAGTTCAAGGATTTCGACAAGTCGAGGGTATTGATTACAATGAACTGTTTGCACCTGTGGCAAGAATGGAAGCAATTCATATCTTCTTAGACTATGCATCTTACATGAAGATCAAAGTTTATCAATTAGATGTAAAGAGCGCATTCCTTCATGGTGAAATCCGGGAGACAGTGTACGTTAGTCAACCCGAAGGATTTGAGGATCTGTATCATCGGGACAGAGTTTACAAACTAGATAAGGCTCTCTATAGGCTCCATCAAGCACCAAGAGCATGGTACTAGAAGCTCTCGACTCATCTTATGAAACACGGCTTTCACAGAGGAGTGATTCATTGTACACTGTTTATCAAGGAAAATGATGGTGACTTACTGCTCGTACAAATTTATGTTGATGACAAAATCTTCGGTTTCAAAAACGAAGAATTGTGTAAAGAATTTGAAGCAATAATGAAAGCTGAATTTGAGATGAGTGCAATGGGAGAGATGAATTTTGTTCTTGGGTTACAGGTGGATCAGACACCAAATGGAATATTTCTACATCAGACCAAGTATGTAGGTGATATCTTAAGTTGGTTTGATATGGAGAATGCTTCGGCAGTTGGAACTCCACTTGCTACAAACTACGATATGGCACCCGTCGAAAATGGTGATCAGGTGGATGCAACCATGTACCGAGGAATGATCGGATCCATCATGTAGCTCACTGCCTCACGACCTGATATCATGTACGCGACCTGTTTGTGTTCCAGATATCAGGCAAAACCCAAAGTCAACCATCTCATAGAGGTTAAAAGGATATTTTGTTATCTGAAGGGTACTCTAACACTCAGGTTCTGGTATCCTCATGACGTGACTTTGAGCTTACAGCGTATAGCAATTCGGATTATGGCGGCTGCAAAATGAATTATAAATCAAACTCAGCAGGGTGTCAATTCTTTGGTAGATGGTTAGTCACCTAGCAGTGTAAGAAGCGGACCTTAGTTGTCCTGTCAACATGTGAAGCTGAATACGTTGCTGCTGCAAGCTACTGTTCTCAAATCATTTGGATTCAACAGCAAATGCGTGACTACTGTTTGAAATTCTCTAAGACTCCTATATTTGTTGATAATTCTGCTGCTATCACCATAACTAAAAATCCAGTCCAACATCCGAAAACTAAATACATCAGGATTAAATATCACTTTATACGTGATTGTTTTGAAAAGAATTAATCGATGTGGTTAAAATTAATACGGACTTTCAACGCGCCGACCTCTATACAAAAGATTTTGATAAACCAAGATTTTTTATATATGTTAGAGGTCAACGGCGTGAAAAAGAAATATGAAGTGATTTCAGAAGACGAAAGTCTATAGTCCGACGAGTAGAGTCAAAATTTATTTATTTATTATTTTATTATTATTTTTATTTATTTCATTTATTTTATTTTATTTCTTCGTCTATAAATCCTAAAACTCAAGAATATTTTCGGTTTTAGAATTTTAGGGGAGAATAGGTTAGATTAGTATTAAATTAGTCAGTTTATTTAATTATTTAAAAAAACGAGGGAGGAGGACAACTTAGCTAAAAGGAAAGAAATCAAATATGTGATACTGATTCAACGAATTTGGAAAATGATAGTAGAAAGGGAACAAATTATTTGGAATTTCAAATAGTTTAACTGATTAAGATGCAAAAGTCAAAGTTTAAGTTTGGAAAGTCTAAGCAAAATAAAAGGAAAAATGATAGCAAAACTAGTAGGCTACCAAGGTGACATAGAGAAAGTAGACCTAGAGGTTGTTAGTTCATTATATGATGTGTCAGTAGATTCAACACAATAGACAAATAGATCTCATTGGTGGTTCCAATTACAAACTAAGTTGTTCAACCTGTTGTGAGTTCTCATCTTATCCCTGGTTAACACAATCAACACTGTTCCAATAAGGGGGGAAGAGCAAAATAAACGCCACATATGTGTGCAGACGACCATAAAATATGATCAAAGCACATGACAAAAAATGCATAATGCAATCTAGCTAATAATTTATGTTGTTGGTGCGATATTTGCAAAGTCTATATGGAAGACCATCAAATTACTGATTAGGAAGATATTTAAGGAATGAACATAGGTTGTGTGCCTCTTTGTTGTGTGGTGGCACTGACCTGAGGATAAGTATAACCTAAATATTCTAGAATTCATTATTGTTTGTGCCTCTCTATTGTGCGATGGCACTGACCTGAGGCTTAGCATCTCTTTGAAAGCTCTTAGAATAGTCTCTTCTTGAAATATACCCGTAGACCGCTCAAAAATCTCCTGAGGAACGTTGATTACCATATAAGCATGGAAATCACAAAAGCTTTTTGAAATAATTAAACCTTAACTCATCACTAGTGTGTGTCAAAAGTCTGTGTATGGATTTAAGAGGACAAGTATACTAATAATCATCATGAGCTGTAGTTCTTGAAAGTCAAAATCATTATGTGCATCTTGTAACTCTAGTATGATTTCCTAAAATTGCTATTGACTATCAGTGAAAACAAGGATTAAGCATCGAAATCGTTTATTAAATTATCCCAAGTGATTCTGATATACCTGTATGATTCCAAAATGAATCGTACCAGAAATGATAAACTAGAATTAAAGTTGTGCTGTCCAGGAATTAAAATCGATTAGAATTACTCTAATAGGTTTAATATCCAATTTCTAATCAAAAATACAAAAATATGTCCTGATTTTATTTGTTAAATTTTCTAGGTGCTTTACTTTTTTTATTTTAGTCATTTAGTAGGTAAAAGTCGGACTAGGCATCGAGACTTCATCTGTGAATCACTCACTCAGAAGGGTCACGTCTGAGGTGACCAAAACATTCAAAAATAAAAAATGAGTCACGTCTATGGTGACAAATTTGTTTTAAGTAAAAGGATCACGTCTGAGGTGATCAACAAGTTTTTCAATTTAAAAAGGTCATGTCTGAGATGATCATTGTTGATAACGTTTTATCTATTGTTAAAAGGATAAGGGTTTGAAAGTGCATAATGTCTAATTAACAAGTAAGAGTCATTCGCACGACTGGACCTGAATTATGAACCATTCATATGAATGGATCACAAGAATGAACCAATCGCATGAATGAAGGTGACCGAATGAGTCAGTCGCACGACTGAAACTTAGTTTCACGACTGAAGGTGACCGACTGAGCCAATCGCACGACTAAGCTCCGGTCGCACGTATGAAGAGTGCGAATGGATCCAGTCGCCCGACTAAAGAGAGAATCAGTATAAATAGGGCTAAAGTCGGTCACATATCTTCATCACCCCTCAATCGCCCTAAAATCGCCCGAATACAAAGACACTCTACCAAAATTTGATTAAGTTGATTTCTGAACACTATTATGTTACTGATGTTACATCATCTGCAGGTAATGAACCATCTAAATCATACAAAATGCATGGTGAAAACAAACCCTAACAGGCCCAAATTGTTTAAAATCAAGAAATAAGTCATAACCAACAAACAGACCATATAAACGTGCAAATTGGTTAAAATGAAAGACATACTGTGACAATTAGGGTTCTTGCGAGTCTAAAGAGTCTAAACACAATGTTTAACTTCCAGTTTTGACCAAGATTCGTGATTAAAGTGTCGAAAGAGAGGTATGCGACTAGTCACTCCGAATGAACTTCAATTGCACAATTGAACGGGGCGAATGATTCAATCGGCCGAATGAACTAGGCGTATGAGCACAATCGCACGATTGAACTCAGCTGCATGCTCAGTCGGCTGATTGAACTCAGCCGCATGCTCAGTCACCCGATTGAACTCAATCGCATACTCAGTCGGCCGATTGAAGTCAGTCGCATACAAAATCAACCGACTGAACTCAGTCGTATGGTTCAATCGCATGATTGAACCAGATTTATTTCAAACCAATTTAAAATTCAAGTGTTTTAGTTATGGATTAATCTAATGTTTATATGTCTTATGTTACAGAAACATGGCAGAAAGGTGGACTATGAACACCAAGCACAACATTTGTGCCCACCGATCATGGATCTTCAAGGCTATCTTGACTCCAAGCACACCTTACAGATCCATCCACCAGTCCTTCTGGGAGAGTACGAGAGTTGACAGATCAGTTGAGCCCCATTGTATATGGAGCTCTATCTTGGGTCAAGAGATAGTGATCACAGAGGAGGATTTGAGACGGATCTTAGGCTTGTGTGAGGACGGAACCCACCCAACTAAGTTACATCCCCTGACTGTCCGGAGATGCTTTATGAGGATCAAGTACGCTGGTGACTTAAATGTCGGGTTGCTGAACAAGAGTAACATGTGCCCTCAATTTAAGTATTTGGCACATGTGATCCTGAAATGCATAGCCTCCAGGCATGGAGGATTTGACGACCTCTCCGACCAAATACAGAATGCATATCTTGCATTGGTACTGAACCATCTGTTCAGTTTCTCCCGCATGATCTTCTCCTATCTGATCGAGAACATAGAGGCCAAAGGCAAGGAAGGCTTCTGCATGTACCCCCGATTCCTACCGATGATCATTGACGAGAAGCTTCCTTCGCTGCCTAAGGAGAGTCATGTTGCAGTTACTTTCGAGGTCATGGATGACACCATCCTCGGGAGGATGAAGGTCTACTGGGGCATGTAGGTGAAGCCCCCGGTGAGGAGATTGTTCGGCCATTTGGCCAGTACAGAGTTTGTGGCGCCAGCTAGGAGAAAGTGGCGCCATGATGAGAGTGATTCTGATGTTGAGCAGATTGCTCTACTCTTTGATGATTCTAACAGTCATGACCATAATGATGATCAAGGAGGTGATAGATAGGGTGGACCCGAGTCTGTTCCTATTCATCCTGATTTCCAGATAAAGGAGGAGGATGAGTCTGACGAGGAGCCTCTGGTCTGAACAGTAGGGAGCCGGGTCGTAGCCACTGAATGAGGGCTTAGGGCAGTTGGTAGACGCCAGGGTGAGTCCGGGGATGCTATTACTACTGATCCATCTTATACCCCGGACCAGCCCAGTAGCCAAGGGGCAGCCTCTATGTCTAAAGGCTCAAGGAGGAAGAGGATGGCTCACCCTTATGGCAAAAAGGGTAAGAAGCCACGATTTTCATTGACCATATCTACTTCCACTACTGCCACAGCCACCACCACTACTACCACCGCCACATCCCCCATATCCACCACAGCTACCACCACCACCACACCACCTATCACTTCCACACTCCTAACCACCTCCACTACAGCCTACCCTCTACCATCCACTCATATCCCACCACCTATATTCACCATATCTACAACCACCAGCCACCAAGCCGGTCCTTCATCCCATACCACCTTCACCACGAGACCCACTCTATCCTCTATTATGGTAGAGGAACAGCTGGCAGCACTAAACCGCATGGTGCTGAAGCTGTTAGCTGCTGATGAAGAAAAAGCTGCTCAACTACGTCAGTTAGTGGAGATAAATGCAACCCAAGCACAGCAGATTGCCCAGCAAGCACAACAGATTTCCTAACTCCAGGAGCGCTATAACCAATCAATAAAGAGAATTGAGGAGTTGGAGGCCTCAAACAAGACTATCATGCTCAAACTGAAGGGATCTAAATATGAGCCTCTAAAGATTAGAGAGGGTGATGATGATGATGAAGAAGATGATGATGGTGATGATGATGAGGTTGATGATGAAGAGGACAGTGATGCTAAAGCGACACAGGGAAAGAAGGGCGGAGATGATGAAGAAGAAGGGGATGCAGGTGCTTCAGCATTTGCTCAAGGTCAAGAAAGGAGAACAAAGAGAACCCAAGACCAAGGAGCATCATCCTCTGCCCCTCCTACTTATGTAAAATGAAATGAACCTATATTATATTACGTGCATGTTATTTTTTTAATGGATACTAGAATTTAAACATCATGTGTTGCCGCAAGGTTCCATTGTAACTTTGTGATTATCTTTCTTGTCCAAGAATATGATCTTACTCCTCATCTCTCGTCATGGTTGTTGAACTCCAATCAACATGACTATTCAAGTGTAATTAGTTATGGGTGACCCCATTTGATCGACTCGTAATCTTTATTCGTGTTTTATCTCCCAATCTCTAACATCGTTCAATCATCATTCAACCGGCGATTTTGAAAAAGATGACGATCATAGTGCACAAGGAAACATCACTATAATCACAATGCAGAGATTTCAAGGGAAAAAACTTAGTTGAATAATAACAAAGTGAAATGGGTCACTATTGCAACTTTTCAAAGACCGGTGCCCAATTATAGAGAAGTTAAAAAAGTCCAAGAGACACTAACATATACAATTAATATTATATATAAACTTAGTAGAATAATAGCATTGTTTTCTTCATTTGGCGATGAAATAGATTTCACAAAAACAAGCCAACCTGGTAAATCCTATCAGCAAGATAGTAGTCATGTTTGTATTGTCGTCTATACGCCAAGAATAACAAAAATACATATGTGTATACGCCAAGAATAACAAAAACGAACATTGAAAATTCCTATTCGTTTAAGTTTTATTGGTTATAGTATTTCAAATAATATGTTAAAAGTTTAGAACCGAAACATGAAATGTGAATCAAAGTTACCAAAAGAAGAAAGATGTGAGAAGTTGAGTATGAAGGAAGATTTCAATTTTTGTGGTAAACAAGACTTACTTTTTGATGTAGATGCTTGACACATCAATGTTCCAATTTTGGTGATCAAAACTCTAGAGTGAATATTTTAATATTGATGTTGCGTATTTTGTTGGATCTCATATGCCCATGCATCTTTATACTTTTGATGAAAAAGTAAACTAATAATATCACATTTTGTTAAATGTTAATTCTATATAAAAATTAAAAAAAATTAGAATTCAGTTAGAGAGAGAAAAAAGAATGAAATTATCAGGCTTACAATAATACTGAAACAAAAGTAATTCAGGTGAAACTAGAGTTGAATTTTGATATTTACAAGCTATATTAGTTGAGTAGTGTGTGTGTATATATATATATATATATATATATATATATATACATATATATATACATATATATAGGGGAAACCTTTGTATTTGGAAACTTTTGTACTTGAATCTTGTATGAAAATTCTGTAGTTAATGTTTATAAATCTTTATCAAATGTTTGATTGTCTAGATTATTTACTAATATTTGATGTGTTACATGTTTAAATCAAGCAGATCAAACATCTCAGCAAGATGAATATGATGTTGCTCCCCTACAACAAATCAAGTCTTAATTCACAATGATTCTTGATTTGCAAGGGATTGTCAGAAGGTCGGTGAGCTACACTCCCGAAGAAGGAAAAATCATTCATGACCTTACTGATGAGAAACTTGTTGAGATGTTTAGGCTAAATCGTGACGAGATTGTCAAAGATGCACCTACTTTTGATGTTGCCAGTGACGACGAGCTCAACGATGATGAAATAGAAATTAAGGATGTTACAGCAGATTACTATCTAGAGTACACTGACCGAGAGAGCAATGTGATCCCCAACTTGGGTGACACTCTTGGTAGTGCTACGTTTGACAAACTGGATGAGTTGGAAAAGGAGATTGAAAAGAATAAAAGCCAAGCCCAAGCCTCAGATGCTGATGTTGATATCAAGAAGGTTGAATGGGCGGCTTGTTTTACTGAGATACGAGGCCAACGCACTGCATAAAATCCGAATGTCTATAACAAGCTATACAAGGTCAAGAAACATTTAAAGGTGTCAGGCAAGATTATCACATGGGCATATTTTGAATATCTTAACGTGCATGCAGTTAAGAAGGAGAAGGGTATAGAGTACTTCAGATTCCCACACGATCTGAAGGCTCTCCCTGGTTTTGAGCTCAACAAGTTGGCGCGTCTAAACTTATTATATGCTGATCCGAGGAAAATGTCAGGCTGGTTTGAGGCTACACTAAGGAAAGAATACCATACCAGGTGGGTAAACATGAGACCTCAACAACCGAAGAGGAACATCCGAAGGTCTGAAGTGGACCAGATATCTAGAAAACCAAAGGTGGTGCTGAAGTGGAGTCCTCCGCGCACTATGTCTAAGATTCTCTTACGGAAAATGCCACAGGACTTCACTCCGCACTTTAAATGGTGGTATTACGATTGGAGAATAGGTGAAGCGGTCATAGTCTTACAGAAAGAGAGCAAGATGGAAACTATTCGAGTGTTTGACCCTATGTGGCTGACCAACTTGTCTTCAGATGATGTGTATATATTATACAAGTGGCCACTATTCTATGACTCGTAAGACATTGTACAAGACCTCCAGTTCCAAAATGTCATATGACTCTGTTTCATATTCGAGATACATGCCGGAGTTACTAGAGAGGAAAAGTACCAGAAGTTTGAAGAGCTAATGAAGAATGTTAGACACTGATGTAAACTAGGTCCAAGGGGGAGTTTGTCGATACATGTGTACATAGTTTAGGAGCTTAATGTAAAATGTCTTTCATGTCTTACATATATGTACTGAATGAGTTGAAAAAAATGAAATATGTGATTGATGCTTATATTGTTTAATGTTTCATTGTTTATTGTATCATAACACATATTGAAATAACTATATAGGTTTGTGGTTGTTTACATAGTTCTTAGTCAAGAATGGTTGAGAAATATATTTAAACTTAATCGTATGAAGTATTCATGCGAATGGACCATGCTAATGGACCATACGCATGAACACTTCATGCTAATGAACCAGTCGCACAACTGAACCAGGAGACTGGATCAGTCGCACGATTGAGATATAAGATTGGCTTAGTCGCACGACTAGACCTTCAGCCGTGCGTATGGACTAATCGTATGATTCAGTCGCACGACTAAACCACGATAAATACCACCTAATTCGTGGAAAAATGTAACACTTCAAGAATTTCGACTCATATACATACCCTAGTCGTCCAGAGACTCCAGAGAACCCGTTCCAACTTCATAGATCGCAATTCATCGTGTTCTAATCGTTCATAACGTTTCATTAATCTCTAGATTGATCGAAACTACGTTCTCACTGATTGGATCACCAATCAAATAGGATTCCGCACTATTTGATTAGGTATACACACATTATCAGTTAGTACTCCGTACGTACACGGTCCTAACACTTTACACATTTGGTCGTTTGAAGAACCAAATATGATATCATCAACATAGACATGAAAAAGCAATATGTCCTTCCTATACTTCTTTATGAAAAAAGTCTTATCAATGGTACCTCTAGTGTAACTATTCTTCATGAGAAATTGAGACAATGTCTCATACCACAGCCTAGGTGCCTGGTGTAGCCCATAAAGAGCTTTATCCAACTTGTACACATAGTTAGGGTGTTGTGGGTCTTCCAATCCTAGAGGTTGGCACACATAGACCTCCCTATCTATATTTCCATATAGAAATGCACATTTGACATCAAGTTGATAGATAGCAAAATTCTTGGATGCAGCATAAGCAAGGAAAATTCTAACTGTCTCAAGTATTGCAACAGGTGCAAAGACATCAGTATAATTTATTCCTTCCTCTTGAGTGTATCCTTGAACAACTAGTATATCTTTATTCTTGATGATCAAGCCTTTATCATCTCTCTTGTTTCTGAAAACTAATTTGGTGCCTATAGGTATTTGACCAGATGTTAGCGGATAAAGGTTCCAAACCTTTTGTCTCTTGAATTGAAGCAACTCTTCTTGCATTGACTCAACCCAGCTACTATCCTTTAAGGCTTCTTCTACTTTCTTGGGTTCCATATGAGACAAGAAGCATGAGTACAGGCAGACATTCCCATGATGAGTTTGTCCCCTTATTTTCACACCTTCATAGACTTCTCCTATGATGTTCTTAGCTGGATGAGTGTTGTGAATCCTTAGTCTAGGAATCACTTCCAGTTGCAAAGATAAGTCCAGGTTCTAGTTGTTGTTTCAATGTCATTTAATGAGGACTGGTTGAAGGAGAGAGAAACATCATCATCAATTATTGGCTGAGAAGCAGTATTAACAATTGTATGTTCCTTCATAATACTACTTTTATCAGATGGGTGTTGTATAGTGTCACTTGGTGAGTTTTGAGGCTCATTAGATGGAACATTGGTTGAAGCTTCACTATCTTTTGAAATAGTTATGCTATTTGATCTTAAGATAGTTAGAGTTGGATATTCAGTCACTCTTGGAGAACTTGAACAGGGTCTAGGTAACTCAAACAGCAAAATCATTTTAAGTATCTGTTCTAGCTGATACATTCTCACAAGATGGATTAGAATAGTTGGGAAACAACTCTAAGTCAAAAATGTAATTAGACCATTCCCCCTAACATAAGGAGTGTGCTCATTAACAATAATGTTGGATGACTCCTCAAATTGTTGATTTTTGATGGTATAAACTCTATAAGCAATAGAGTTGGAGGAATACCCAACAAAGATGGCATCATCTGACTTTTCAGCAAATTTTGCCAAATTGTCCTTTGTTTTAAGTATGGTACACCTGCTGCTAAAGAACCTTAGAAAACCAATGAACGGTGGCCTCTTGTTCCATAGCTCATAAGGGGTTTTTCCATGTGCCTTAACTATAAGGACTCTGTTCTGCACAGCTAACTGCCTCTGTCCAGAAAGTAAAAGGAAGCTTTGAATCAGCCAACATAGTCCTAGTAGCCTCAATAAGTGTCATGTTCCTCCTCTCAGCAACACCATTTTGTTAAAGAATTGTAGGAACACTGTATTGTCAGGAAATCCCTTTTGAGTTACAGAATGAGTCAAGAACTTGATTCTTAAACTCAGTCTCTTGATCACTTCTGATTATTTTTACCTTGTGATCAATTTGATTTTCTATTTTAAGAATAAATGATTTTAACATTTTAGTAGTTTCATCCTTAGTTCTTAAAAAGAATACCCATGTGAATCTTGTAAAATCATCAACTATCACAAGGCAATATGATTTCCTTCTAATGCTCATTATACTAGTTGGACCAAATAGATTCATGTGCAAAAAGTGTAATGGGATAATGACAAAGTTAACAACTTTGGATTTATGAGATGCCCTGTGTTGCTTCCTTTTCAAGTATGCAACACAATTATCTTTGTAGAAATATTCCTTTCTAGGCAAACCATGTACCAAGATATTTTTAACCATTTTGTTCATGGTTTTAAAATTGACATGACACATTCATTTATGCCATATTGTTGACTCATCACCATCAACCATGGAAAGAAAGCATGATAATTCACCCCAGTGGGGAAGCATAATTCATATCTAGCTTGTACATGTCCCCTTCCCTTTGAGATCAAAGAAGCACCAATTTCAGAGGAATGGTCATCCTAGGTTTGAGGATAATGCACTCATGTTTTGTGAAAAGTATTTGGTTCTTTTGATCACAGAATTGAGAAACACTTAAAATATTGTGTTCAAGTTGTTTGACAAAGTCTACTTTGTCAACCTTTAACTTGCCAATGGATACACTCCTGCTGCTAGAAATGTATCCTTTAGCCTCACCTCCAAACTAAACAATACCTTCATCAAAATGTTGAAATTGCTGAAGGAGAGATTTGTTCCTAGTCATGTGCCTGGAGCATCCACTATCTACAATCTAGATGTTATTGTTCCTGTCAAATGAATGTTCCTGCACATAAGGTGAAAAGAGTTAGTTTTTATTGGAAACCCAAGCCTGATTGGTCTTGGGTTCTTCCAATGAGGATTTTATTGAACCAAAATTTATACATGGGGGTTCAATAAGTGTTTGTGAAAAGGAAGCTTGGGTTGCAACACTTTCTTTGATCTTCCATTCCATCCCTTGGTTGATCATAGAGGATGAGTGACGGGTGGTCTATAGGACAACCCTTTATGGTGCTAAAACATAAGTTTATCCTTCATTTAAGCGTGTAATTGTCTTGAATTAGATAACTACAGTTGTTTATGTCTCAGGTATGGTTTGGAAGCTTAAGAGGAGGAATGGGCAGCTTTGGAGGTGTTCGAGTTAAATGGGTTGGAGACACGGAAAAAAGAAGAACAAAGAAGAAGATTCAGGTGGTCACCGTAAGTTACGGTGGCACCGTAACTTACGGTGGACCTG
>BJCM01264365.1:0-19928 GCA_018326385.1 Flaveria bidentis
CATAACGAGTAACGAAGGAATGTATCGTACCGGGTCGTCGTCGAGGGCTACGGTTGATGACAAGAAAATCACGGGAACAACTACCGCAAGTGAAGGATCGTCGGGGGAATGAAGTTCACGGTTGAAGAGGAAGCTTCGCCGGAGGTTGCACGGCTACGGAATTCCTTGCACAGTCTGCCGTAGAGGAGGAGGCTCTAGCGTGCTAGGGTTGAACTTAATTTTTTTTTTGTTTTTTTTTTGAAGGAGGGATGGAGTTTCGGGTGTGGGAACCGAATGGGGTATTGTTGAATGTGGTGATCTCTATATGGGGGAAGGAGTCGGTTATGGGGAAGTGCCGAGAATTAGGAGAAGAGGTTATACTTGAATATTATACTTGGTACTCATGTACATGATGGTCCCTCGACTTTGTTCCACTAACACAATGGCCCCTCAAGTAACACTAAATCAACCTAAAACAAAATTTGTTTGCTTTAATTTATTAAATCAAATAATCAAGTAAGTTAATTAAATAAATAACATATCAGTTTAGAATGTTGGAACAGTTGAAGGTTAAATTTACAGTGTTAACCTGGAAATACGAGGTGTCACACTTTTAATCTATTAAATTTTAGGTTTAAACTAAGAATTGGCTATATAATACGATTCATTTTTCGGTGGCCTATTAGAATGAATGGGCCTAAAGCCCTAGTTTATTTTTTTAAGTTATCAAGCCACCCATGACCTACATGATTGAGTTGACTTGAATTGTTATAGGTTATTGTTGTATCACCTAGACGTCACTGCAATATAAAGAGACCCACATAGAGTTGTATGATGGGCTGTTGGTTACTTCGTAACATGCATACGTTATGTCTACGTGATTTATCAAACATACTAGTAAATTTGTAAGTTAAGCGAGTGATTAACACCCAACTCCAGACATGATTATATCTTCATTTATATGTGACAAGTTTCTATTTAATTGTATTAATGTACACTTTAGATCTAATTAGTGTTTTCAAGACCAACAGGCATAGTTAAACTGGAAGACAACATCACCTTTGATTCATATTACAATATTTAACCTTTTTACATTAAACAAATTGATTTTTTAGAAATCAGGTTCGACCACATGCCAATGCCAAGACAAACTAAATAGAACCAACTCGGGCCGGACTATTTAGAGGGAGAGAAGCTTGTTTTAATTTATGGAGAGGGAAAGTGTTCAAAATTCCTCTTTTGGGTGATGCGAGACAACTGAACTCTTTTATATAGATGATAGAAAATAAGAAATATTACAAGTAGCCAATGCTAGACAATTGAGATGTGAAAAGGGCAAATCAAAAACCAGTTAGTGACGCTACACTAATTTAATGTTTTTAAACTTGTTTATATTTTAATTATTATACTTTTAATGTATCTAAACATTAGAATTTTTTGTTATATCTCCATAGTTTCTATTTCAAATTATTTATAACATCATTGAAGATCTGACCACGAGGAGCATTTCAATTTCAGATAAGATTTTAATATTTTATAATATACTAATTACCAACTTGTTTATGCTTGGTGAGTTGTACCATGTAATATATTGGTTGTACTCATCTTTTGTTTTTTGTTTTATTAATTCGAAACATTTTTGTTTTAACTCAACACTTTATATCTTTTACAACTTAGCTCCAATATATTTTTTTTTACTTTCAACTTTAATGCCCAATACTTTTCATATTTTACAAATTGTTCGTTTTACGTTCCGGTCGAAAGTTTACGAGTTAACACATCTTAACTTGCGTGTGTGGTTCATCATTTTACGCTTATTTTTCCCGTTTAACAGCCTCATCGCAATACGCTGGTTCTAGATCGACTTACTTATTAATTTTATATGCTTTACGTTTTGACTGCGTGGTTTAATGTTTTTACGTCTACTTTTTGTTTGGCTTATTTTTATTTTTTATTTTTAGTGATCACTAGACGTGGTGTGTCATTGATGTTACTTGGTACGATTTTCGCCTCCCGGTGCAACACGGGATGCTTAATACTAGTTAGATATAATTATCAACAACTCGGCATTTTTATATTTACATTTCATTCAATATAACTTAACTTACCTAGCAAACCACTAGTTCCTTATGAAATTAACACCTCCTTACTCTTTATCGATATTTCAACCCGATCATAAACACATGTTTGTATTTGTCTATAGACGGTCGAAATACCCACCCTTAAAGGAAGCATAAAAGGTGATCAAAATACCTGCCTCTAAAGGTTTTATCAATATTTTCAATAGCACATAAGGGACGGTTTAAAACCGCTCTTAAAGATGGCATAAAGAGCGACCCGCCCCTGAATGTAACTTAAGAGGAGGCTTCGTCCTATTTGTTCTCATTTAAATTTTTTAAGAAAACTTTAAGAACAACAATAATCAGGTAAAATGAAAGTGGGGGAAAAAATCTCTCACTCATAAACCTTCAATTAATATCCACGTGGCATGCAACCGATGCAGCGGCTCAAGCTGATATAACTCCCTCGAGTGGCCGACACCCAACCTCGAAGCACACGTGCGTTCTTCCACTCATCAATTTAAGATTGTGAACAATGCGAAGGTTCAACAATATTAATTTTATCTAAGAACTTTGATAAATAGTTTTGTTGTTTGATTAAACCACCCTAACATTTGACTTATGCGATTTAAGCACCCTTAAAAATTACATATGGAAGGTTTATTTCAAATGTCTGTTTGGTCTACTGGATGTAGTGATTTTTGGCCTCTCTCCGTCACACCACCACCTTATTTGCTCCGCTTTAACACCTTTTATTTGCTCACTTTCCCATGTTACTAGTTTGTTAGAGAGAGAGAGAGACCTAGAGATAGAAACATAAAGGGACAACCACCATTTTTGGTTCACTCCCAAGTCGTGGCTATACATCTTCCTTACTTCTCATTAATTCTCTCTGATCTTCTCTTTTAGACGTCTCGGTGGCTCAAAAAGCATGGAGATGGAGAGATAGAGAAATAAAAGGCCAACCAATGGTTGTTTGCAACTCTCATTGGCTTCTACAACACTTAATTCTGACTTTTTTTTTTCTCTTTTCTTATATGATTTGGTATTTTTGTCTTATACTTGAGGATTTTCAGGATGCTATGGTTATACTGATGTTGGTTTGTTTTTGTAGTTGTATTATTGTTGTTGATTTAATAATGATGGACTTATGTTCTATGTTCTTCTAAGAAGTGCTTAAATTGACCTCAATTTAAACAAATATAAATATTATCTATATCTAATAAATGAGTAAAAGATGACTTAACTTGTCAAAATTCTATTAGTCTTTACTTACCCTTCTTATATATCTTTCTTCACCTAATAAATACGTTTGTTTTATACTTCTTTTTTTAAATTAATAAATCCTTTTCCTTTCAATGTGAAAGTCACGAGTTCAAGTATCACTTGATACAATATGTTACAGGTTGACTGGTTAACCATGGGTTTATCAAAGTGGGCTTTGGGTGGTGGGTTTCCCCTCGAATAGTCGGCAGGACGCCAGGACAGGTCACTAGTACTGTTTGTGTTCATAGGTAGTGAGTGACTTTTCGTCAATGACTTTACCTGCGTGGCAGAACTTAGAGTATTTATTAGTCGTTAAAAAGTGTTAATTATATTTTACCCGTTTCTATTTCTTAACCTAATAAATAAGTGTGTTTTATGCTTCTCCTTGTTACCCATTTAATATTTACCTTAATAATTTCTAATACACAAAATTTTTTGTTTAATTTGATAAAGAAAGAATTAACCATTAATATACTTGTGTTGTTGTGTATTTCAATTTTGTTCGGCCCAACACCAAAAACAACTTAATCGATTTGCAAGGCCCTAAATTCTAAACCGGAACATACTGGACCGAACCATCACAGAACCGAACCGCACGGTTTGATGTGTGTATGAGTTTTGACGGTCTGGGTTCGCTCGACCAAACGAAAGTAAATCATCTGTAAACCACTTGCAGGTTTCGAAAAACCTAACCCATCGGAGAAGACGATGAAGCCACCATATCAGTTTTGAACCACCGGAAGCTAATTCATATTCCACCCATTACACACACCTGAATTTGAACCATTTAGGTACTGTATTCACTTCCATTCGTTATTAATGAGTACAAGTTCTTAATAACTTCGCTTTTGTTGATCTCATTTAGTTTTGCTATAAACCCATTTTAATCTTAGGTGTATATTGTGTTATGTTCCCTTTGTTTGGAGCTTGAACTTGTTATGTTGGTTTTTGCATGCAAGGTGTTTGTTGAAATTCTTCAATGGGTGGATGGACTTGATTTGATTTTCTTTTGTTCTTGTTTTCATTGTTTGTGTAATTAAATCATGCTTTTGGTGTTGGTTTCCGAATAATGTGCGTGAATATCCCCAAACTTTGTTGTTACACTGGTATTGCTGCTTCACCTACAATGTATTGCACTATTGCTCTTGTTATAGGTTCTTGCTGTTGAGTGTTGTTATGTGAATATCTGTTTCTTCATTGTCTGATTGAATGTTTAATTGGCAATGTACTGTTTTAGGGACATCATTAACTTCTTTTTGGGAAAATGAAGTTGAACATATGCTATTAGGTCCCACAATCATGGGTGAAACTGGAAACAAGAGTATGGACTTTAGAAAGTGAAAATAGTATATGAACCTTATAAACATCCACATCAGATTATATTTAGGCGGTTTCTTCCAAGTGTTGCACTTTGACTGGATTTTAGCACCAAATGGTGAAGTGATTGTTTTTTCTCTTTAGAAAGTTGTGTTTTGCCCTTGATTACTAAAGTTGGCTTTGAGTAATGTTTATTAAATTAAATGTAGATGGATATTGAAGCATTGATCATATAGCACAAACTCGTAAATGAATATTAATCAAATTTATGATCAAAATGAATTTTAATCCTTCATTCAGTTTATGGGACTACAATTTGGAGCCATGGGATTAAAACATTTACATGATTTGGGATTTTGAATACTAATTATTCTTAGAATCTTGAGCAAAATTGAAGTATGCTACTATGCTAATAATATACAAAATCATATAACATAATGATATGGAAATCAGGAAAAAAGTGTGTAGTATACCAAACGATTTGCAGAAAGTTTACAGAACGAGAAAGTAACAAGAACATGGAGATAATGAAGGTGAATTTAGGGTTTTCAACTGATGTAAACCTTAGTGAATTTGGACAGGGTTATACATTTAATTGGTTGAGAAGTGCAGTGGCAATCTCATAGATGATTTTTGTGAGTTGGGTAGTGTGGATGAAATTTAATGATGAATAAGTGGAAACAAGAGAGAATGAGGAGATAACAGAAGAGGTGTAATATGGGAGATGAAAAGGATAATGATATTGTTGTAACTCACAAAAGTGTGGATTGCTCTTTTGGTTTTTTCATGTTGTTGAAGT
Organism: Flaveria bidentis; assembly: GCA_018326385.1. Classification (NCBI taxonomy): domain Eukaryota; kingdom Viridiplantae; phylum Streptophyta; class Magnoliopsida; order Asterales; family Asteraceae; genus Flaveria; species Flaveria bidentis. Next base: position 5,422 of record BJCM01264365.1, read on the forward strand.
TGTGGATGAACGTAAAAAGATGTAGATGAAGATGAAAAATTAAGATGTTCTTGAAAAGAAATTTGTGATCCAAGAACTAGGTTAGCTCAATTGCTTCCTGTGAATGGAAATAGTCAGATCACACGAATGCATTTCCTGGTTTTTAAGGATATGACCAGTTATAAGTTATTAGCTTGATAACTAAACGATTATATTGGCATAATGTAGACGTCTATCACTCTATCGACCCGCTACTTTACCACTTAAGTAAGTTTAGCAACGTATTCTGTTAAGTTTCTCTCAACTTATACGGGAGATGAAACGGATTACAAATTAACAATATAATGTAACACACAAACACATGATTGTTCTTTTTGGTTTTTCATGTTTTTGAAGTTGATGAAACTAAGAAAATGTAGAAGAAGACGAGAAATTAAAAAAGATTTCTATAATGGAATTAGCAAAAGATCACACAAAGGCATCTTTGTGACAGATGAAGTATACTTTAGATCTTTAAGTTCAGAGAAGTTAATTACACAACAGGATAAAAAATGCAACTTTAAGATTGATAATGCATTTGCTGGTTTTAAGGATATGATAACTAATTTATAGGATTGATAACTACACAATTAGATTGGCAGATATCTGCTTTGAGACTTGAGAGTTCTTCTAGAGTAGTTGGATATAGTTTCTGTAGGTTGATTTTGGATATAAATGTGGACCTTTATTGACCCCACTAGTTTACCACTTAAGTAAGGTTAGTAACGTATTCTGTTTCATACTTTCATTTCTCTGTAACTTACGTTTTGAAGGACTGGATCATAACTACCTCCTGACTTATAAGCAACCACATAAGAAAGAAATAAACAAAACAATTCTTAGAGACACATCAATTTGAGCTTTTAAAACACAATATGATGATTCATGTTGCAGAAAGCATGACGGATAAGAAGAGCAGTGATGATGACAAATATGGAGTTCTGTTGTACTACAAATACACCAAAATCCCTGATCTTGATGACCTCTTCACCACTTACAATTCCAACTGCACTTCACTCTCCCTTCTTGGTCGTGTACGCCTGGCTCCACACGGTGTCAATGTCACCATTGGTGGAAAATTATCATCTTTAAATGAACACATCGCATTTATGTCTAAAAATCAGTTATTTGAGGGAACAGATTTCAAGCTAGCAACATGCAGTGAGCCCATAAATGACAAAATAGCAGAAGAATGTGGTTTCACTACTCTTTCCATTCGAATTGTTAAAGAATTAGTTACTTTTAGTTCCCACCCTCTTTTAAAACCTCCCGAAATATCAAATGCAGGACAACATTTGTCTGCTACTGACTTCCATTCACTACTTCAGAATGCTACTGCTTCAGAAACTTCAGAAACCTCTAAAACTTCAAAAAAACTTGTTCTTTTGGATGCAAGAAATTTATATGAAACAAGAATTGGGAAATTTCATGTCCCAAATGTCGAGACCTTGGATCCGGAAATCCGACAATACAGCGATCTTCCTTCCTGGTTGGATAATCATTCTGAAAAATTACGTGGAAATAATATTTTAATGTATTGTACCGGTGGAATTAGGTGTGAGATGGCATCAGCATATATCAAATCCAAAGGTCCTGGTTTTGAAAATGTTTTTCAGTTATATGGCGGGATTCAACGGTATATGGAACAGTTCCCCGATGGTGGTTTTTTTAAGGGAAAGAATTTTGTTTTTGACCACAGGGTTTCAGTGGGATCCTCCAATGCAAATGTCATTGGTAACTGTCTTAATTGTAACGTCCCATATGATGATTATTCTTCAAGAAGCAGATGCAGGTATTGTAGAATGCTGGTGTTGGTCTGTGACGTCTGCAAGGGTAATAATTTGTTTTATGTTTGTGAGTTATGCCAGAAATATGGTAAGCTTGTTGAACCTGAACCTGAAACCGAACCTAAACCAGCACCTAATTCAAAGGGTTCAAAAAAGCTGAGAATTCTGTGCTTACATGGGTTTAGGCAGAATGCGTCTAGTTTTAAAGGAAGAACTGCGTCTTTAGCTAAAAAGTTAAAAAATATGGTTGATTTTGTTTACATTGACGCGCCACATCAGCTTCAGTTTATTTACCAAAACAAAGACACTGGTGAAACAAAGTTTCCGCCAAATAAAGAATGCAATAGAAAGTATGCATGGTTTATTGATCCCAGTACTGATAAAAACACAAGTTTAAACTGGGAAGTAGCTCAAACTTCTTTTGATTCTCTGCAGTACCAGAAACAAACTTCTGGTTATGACGTATCACTTGCGTATCTGAAAGAATTCACAGCTAAAAATGGACCATTTGATGGAATCTTGGGATTTTCTCAAGGTGCAGCCATGGCTGCTTGTGTTGCTGCTCAGAAATTGAGTTTGAAGGGTGAGATTGATTTCAGATTTGTGATATTGTGTTCTGGATTTTGTGTTAATTTAGCAGAAAATGAGAAGAATGTGATCAATTGCCCTTCACTTCATATATATGGTAGTGATCATGGAAAAGATACGCAGATAGCATTCGATGCTAGCAGAAGGCTCGTGTCATTGTTTGAAGAAGGTTCTTCAGTCATAATCGAACATGATTATGGTCATATTATTCCTACAAGATCACCATATATCGATACAATCAAAGATTTTCTTGAACGTTTTCTCTAGATTTGAGGTATGGTTCATTTTAATTTAGATGATTATAAACTTGTTAAGCATCGCATTACGCTCAGATTATGGTGAAGAAATGAGCCATTGTATGGGTTTTGTGGTGTATGTGTTAGTGTAATGATCAGATAGTGTCTTAGAGGGATGGTTAATTACATGATTAGATTGTTGTATTAAGTACTTGATTGTGTATTGACTTTAAATCTTGAAGCATTATTATGTCGGTTAATTGAAGTATTATTAAACATTAATACAACATAATGATTATGTTTAAGAATTTATTCAGTGAGGAAATCCTAATGGAAAGGAAGACGGGTCATTGTTGTAAAAGTTAGCAAATGTTTCTTTTTTAAGTATGAGAATTTGTTATTGAAAACTTTTGGGACTCTGTTAATTTCAATTAACGAGATCGGTAAAACCATGTTTTATAAGAAAATCATTTTATAACCATTGATTTTTTTTAGATTAATTAGTGATATTTTTATAAAATGATTTTGATTGTGGTTTATTATTTGTGTTTAGGAGTAAAATAGGCACCCTGCAAATTAGCACAAAATTTGAATTTGATAATTAACAATATCCCTAAAATTTTTCCTCCTTTCTCCCGTCACACCAAAACATCGTTAGTTATTTCAAAAGTTTGTTGATTCCATCATATTCGTATAAGCGTAAGGAATTAAAATAAGGGAGAAGAACAAGCGAAGGCGCCTTAGTTTTACTTTTTACTATCGATGTTAGTGGGTTACTTATGTGAAGTATTAAAAGCCAAAACAAGTGATTACTTCCGAAGTTAAGTTTCTTCCGAAGCTTAACATAGTTCTTCCGAAGCTAAGTTGATATCTTCTGAAGGTTATGTTTGTTTCGGAAGGGATTTGAAGTGTACTTTGGATATCTTCCGAAGTATGTATATCTTCCGAAGGGTTATTTCCGTTCGGAAGATTTAGTTTAGGGTCCTTAGTGTAAATTCTCAATCTTTGTTGAGTGTTTGTTATAGTTAGTTAAACACTATAAATAAAGAGACGATGTAATCAGTGAAGTATCCAAAAATCAATACCAGTTCACAATTCCATTCTTTCTTGAATCATCTTTGTATTGAATTGTTCTAATTTCGTGTTCATATTCTCAATTACTTCAACAATTAGTATCAGAGCCTGGTTAGAGGCTCAATTGATGATCAAGATTCAATCAAAGATGGATCGGCAACAACAATGGTGTCAACAAAGTTCGAAGTTGAGAAATTTGACGGGAAGAACGACTTTGGGTTATGGCGGTTGAAAATGAAGGCGTTACTCGTTCACCAACGAATGGTGGATGCCTTGGCTGGAGAATCCAAGTTGCCGAATACAATGTCAGACAAGGAAAAGAAGGAGATGCTGGAACAGGCACACAATTCAATCATCTTGAACTTGGGGGATCGAGTACTTAGAGAAGTATCGAAGGAGACATCTGCTGCAAGGGTCTGGGCAAAATTGGAAAGTTTGTACATGACGAAGTCTCTTGCGAACCGGCTGTATCTCAAGAAATAGTTGTACACATTCCAAATGGCTCCTGGGAAGTCAATTGAAGATCATACCGATGAATTCAACAAGCTGGTGTTGGATCTTGAAAACATCGAAGTTGAGTTAGATGATGAAGAGCAAGCAATCATATTTTTGACATCTTTGCTATCCTCTTATGAGCACTTTGTGGATACTTTGATGTATGGTAGGGACACACTTACCATGGAAGAAGTATTGGCAGCTCTCAATTCAAAGAAGTTGAAGAAGAGAACTGATTATAAGGAAGATGGTGGAGAGGGCTTGGTAGTCAGGGGAAGATCTGAACAAAGAAACTTCAAGCAGAGAAGTGTCTTAAAGTCCCGGTCCAAGTATAAGAGGAGGTGTTATGTGTGTGGACCTGAAAAGCACTTCAAGAAAGATTGTATTGACTGGAAAGGAAGAAGGGTGAACTAAGTGGATCAAAAACTCATTCCGGACACAATGCACAAGATGATTCCTTCGATGGATATGAGAGTGCAGATGTGTTGACTGTCACAAGCAGTGGGAAGGATGATGAGTGGGTGATGGATTCAGGGTGCTCATACCATATGACACCTGTGAAAGAGTTCTTTAAAGATCTGAAGGTTGAAGATCTTGGATCAGTAAAGCTAGGGGATGATAGGCCTTGCAAGATTGTGGGTCATGGAACAGTGACTTTGAAAATGAAGAATGGCATGGAAGTGGATCTTTATGATGTAAGGTATATTCCTAGTCTTAAAAGGAGCTTGTTGTCTTTAGGGCTGTTGGAGAGTTCTGGTTACCATGTTAGTCTTAGAGATGGTAAGGCTAAGGTGATTAAGGGGTCAATGGTAGTATTGTCCGGTAGTAGAAGGGATACTAATATCTAGTTACTAGATAGTGCTGGTGTAGTAAAACCTCAGGTGGCATTTGCCTCAAGTGATAGTAGTTCTAAGGCGATGTTATGGCATAGGAGGCTTGGTCATATTAGTCATCAGGGGCTGGTGGAGTTGCATAAGCAACAGTTAATGACTGAGTTGAAGAGTTGTGATTTTGGTTTTTGTGAAACTTATATTCTTGGTAAACACAAGAGAGTAAAGTTTACAAAAGCTAGGCATATCACAAGTGGGGTATTAGACTACATTCATTTTGATTTATGGGGTCCTGCTAAGGTTGGTTCCTTGGGTGGTGCTAGATACTTTATGACCTTGATTGATGACTTTTCTAGGAGAGTTTGGGTTGTTGTCTTGAAGAATAAGAGTGATGTTTTCAGTAAATTCAAAGAATGGAAAGTATTGGTGGAAACTCAGACTGAAAGAAAGGTCAAGAAGTTAAGTACAAATAATGGGTTGGAGTTTTGCAATCATGAGTTCAATCAGTTTTGTAAAGCTCATGGTATTGCTAGACATAGAACTATCCCAGGGACTCCTCAGCATAATGGTTTGGCTAAGAGGATGAATAGAACTTTGCTAGAAAAGGTGAGGTGCACGTTGGCTAGTTGTGGTTTACCCAAGATATTCTGGGCTGAAGCAGTGACTACTACTGCATATTTGGTCAATAGATCTCCATCAGCAGCATTAGACATGAAGACTCCTATGGAGACATGGTCAAGAAGAAAGAATGACTATGGGGAGCTTAAGGTGTTTGGATCTTTGGCTTATACTCATGTTAGCCAAGGGAAGTTAGAACCTAGGGCCTACAAATGTGTCTTTCTAGGATACCCTAAGAGTGTGAAGGGGTATAGGTTGTGGAGACTAGATGAAGGTAGACCTGAGGTGATAGTGAGCATAGATGTAATTTTCCAAGAAGATGTTATGTATAAAGACATTGAAGGGAAAGGGAAGTCAGAAATGGAAGATAAGAGTAGGGTTCAGATTGAGGTGGAGCAACAAGGTGTGAATGATAAAGGTGTTGATCAAGGTGCCTCTGATAGCCAGGGAGATGGTATGGATGATTACCAGTTGGCTAGGGATAGACAGAGGAGACAAGTGATACATCCTCTCAGGTTTAGAGAGGGGATGGATTTGTCTGCATTGGCCTTTGTTGCTGCTGAAGAAGAAAACATTTATGAACCATTGTCATACTCTTATGCAATTTCTGTGAAAGAAAGCTCAAAATGGTGTAAGGCCATGGAGGAAGAGATGGAACTCTGTATAAGAATGGCACATGGGAGCTGGTTAATAAACCTGAGGGTCACAAGCCTGTGTCATGTAAGTGGCTGTTCAAATTGAAGATGGGATTTCTGAAGGTGAACCTCCTAGGTACAAGGCTAGACTGGTAACTAAGGGGTTTACAAAGAAGCCAGGGGTGGATTATAATGATATATTCTCACCGGTGGTGCAACATTCATCTATCAGGGTTATGTTGTCATTGACTGCTTCTATGGATATGGAGCTACATCAGTTGGATGTGAAAACTGCATTTTTGCATGAGTAGCTGGATGAAACTATCTATATGAAGCAACCTAAGGAGTTTGAGGTTAATGGGCAGGAAGATAAGGTATGTCTACTTAAGAAGTCACTGTATGGGCTGAAGCAATCCCCTAGACAGTGGTATAAAAGATTTGATGAACATATGGTAATGAATGGGTTTAACATGAGCAACTATGGTAGTTGTGTTCATTTTAAGGAATACAGTGAGAACAAATTTGTGTATTTGTTACTGTATGTTGATGACATGTTGGTGGCTTGTTCTGACTTGGAAGAAGTTGAAGCTACTAAGAAGATGTTGATGTTAGAGTTTGAGATGAAAGATCTAGGTGAAGCAAAGAAGATATTGGGCATGGAGATCACAAGAAATAGAGAGCACAGGGAGTTGAAGCTGTCTCAAAGGTCTTATTTGGAGAAGGTACTAAGTAACTATAGGATGGATGATGTGAAGCCAGTAACTGTTTCTATAGGTGCTCATATTAAACTATCAAGTTCTGATTGCCCTAAGTCAGATGCTGAAGTTAGTTATATGGAGAAAGTACCTTATGCCAATGTTGTTGGGAGCTTGATGTACTTGATGGTTTGTACAAGGCCGAATATTAGGTATGTTGTGAGTTTAGTCAGCAGGTATTTGTCAAATCCGGGTAAAGCTCATTGGGTTGCTGTGAAATGGATCTTAAGGTATCTCGGGGGTACTAAGCACTATGGTTTAGTGTTTGGGCATCATGAACATGAGAAGGTTGACAAGGTTATTGGTTATGTGGATTCAGATTTTGCTAAGGACCTGGATAGGGGTAGATCTATTACAGGGTATGCATTTCAAGTACTAGGCAACTTGGTTAGTTGGAAAGCTCAATTGCAGTATGTAGTGACATTATCTACAACAGAGGCTGAGTATATAGCATTGACTGAGGGAGTCAAGGAAGCTATGTGGTTGCATGGTTTCATTTTTGAATTGGGAACAAAAGTTGCAGACTTAGTGGTGTTCTATGATAGCCAGGGTGCAGTTTAATTGTCAAAGAATAACATGTTTCATGAGATAACAAAGCACATTAATGTGAAATTACACTTCATAAGGGATGTGGTGAATGTTGGGAAGGTGAAAATGGAGAGTGTGTCTACTTTGGAAAATCCAACAGATATGTGTACAAAGTTTCTACCTGGTGTGAAGTTCAAGTTTTGCTTGAATGCATTGAGAGTTGGTTAAAATCTTGTTTTGGATTTTAAGGTGGAGATTATGAAGTATTAAAAGCCAAAACAAGTGATTACTTTCGAAGTTAAGTTTCTTCCGAAGCTTAACATTTCTGAAGCTAAGTTGATATCTTCCGAAGGTTATGTTTGCTTCGGAAGGGATTTGAAGTGTACTTTGGATATCTTCCGAAGTATGTATATCTTCCGAAGGGTTATTTCCGTTCAGAAGATTTAGTTTAGGGTCTTTAGTGTAAATTCTCAATATTTGTTGAGTGTTTGTTATAGTTAGTTAAACGCTATAAATAAGAAGACGATGTAATCAGCGAGGTATCCAAAATCAATACCAGTTCACAGTTCCATTCTTTCTTGAATCATCTTTGTATTGAATTGTTCTAATTCCGTGTTCATATTCTCAATTACTTCAACAATTTGAATAGAATTGTTTAGCCTAATGGTATCAATAGGTAGAGTGTCATTTGGACTTGCAGGTTGATTTTATAATGACGGATGCAATAAAATATATTGATTAGTCCTTTCTTCCCAAGGTTATATCAACGAGATGGTATAGAAGCGCCCCTGGAAAAGTTAACATATTAGGTTTGAGGATGTTATTGGATCGGCTTCCTACGAGATTATATATTAGTTATAAAGATTTATATCGTCCTTCCTTTGTACATCAATCATATAGTATTCCGGGGGAAACGGTGGATCATGTTTTTCGTGATTACATCAACAAGGTTAAAAATTGGAGTGTTATTTTTTAGATTGGAGATTGACTTTTCTCTTCTTCACCTAAATTATATTATATTTCATACTATTAAAAAACCAAGGTGAAGAATAGTAAAATGTGAAATTATGACTGTTCAATTGACATCTACGGTCATCATGTTGTATTGGGACGTGTGCTTCTTTTAAAAAATCCACCATCTCCATCTTAAAAAAAATACATAGAGAGATGCCCATCTTTGTAGGTTTTTCAAGTTTTCTTCATGCCTTAAAGGAGAGGCTTTCTTTAACATATAGTGTGATTTACAAATTCGACGTTATTATGATAATGTTTTACACTATGAGACGTTGTGATCGCTGGATTACGTGTTTATTTAAGTTTTGCTTTGACCTATATATTACGTGCGCAACGCTCGCAAGGAATTAACCCTAGTTATGGATTCTTAAAAAAAGAAAACACTAATCGAAGTTATTGGCATACAGGCGTAGCTGCTGGTTCTGAGGTTCAAATCACACACTCCTCTAACATATTTTAAATTCTATACTGCAACTAATTTACATCAATACGCCATAAACAAACTTTAGAGTAAATTACTGTTTTCGTCCCTGAGGTTTGACGAAAATCACGGGTTCAGTCCAATAGTTTATTTATTATTCTGGCGGTCCAATAGTTTCAAGTTTTGTTTCAATTTCACCCAAATCGCAAACACTGTTAGTGTACGTTCTGTTAAAAAATATAAAAAGACTATTTTGCCGTTGATTGATTAAATACCCCTCTCACCATCCCCACTCCATCTCTTTTTTTTCTCTCTCACACACACTTCTGTTTTCTCTCAACATTCCCTTACCACCGCCACTCAGATAACCACAACCACCACCGCCACTCACCGCCACCACCTGAAACCCGTCAGCCACCACCAAATCCGGCCACACCTCCCGTAACTCATCTCTCCCTTCCTATTCGACTACAACCACACCATCGCTCACCACCACCATCTAAAACTGCCGACCACCGTCATCTAAAACTGCCGACCACCGTCATCTAAAACCGCCGACCACCGCCATCTAAAACCGCCGACCACCACCAAATCCGGCCACTGACCATCTAAAACCGTGGCGATGGGGCGGATCTGGTGGTGGCGTTGCCAAAATTACAATGGTGGTGGGGGATTTGGTGGTGGCGGCACAAGTTGGTGGTCGGAGTGGCTTGGTGGTGGAGGTGGCGATGGTGGTCGGAGGTAGCCTAGGGGTTGGGGTGGCGACCTGTGGTTCTTGATTTCTAGATGAGAGAGAGAGAGAGAGAGAAAGAGAGATGGGTTAGGGTTGGGGGCTCTTGAACCATGATGGTGGTGGTTTTGTTGGGTATGATAATGGTGGTGAACTTGTTAGTAATGATAATAGTGATGGTGGTCGATGGGATATGGTTTAGGTGTAGGTGATGAAGATGACAAAATGATGAAGATGATGGTTATTTGAAATTTTTTATTTTATTTTATATTTAATCATAAGGGTAATATTGTAAATTTATATTAATTTAACGAAAATATTATAACAGTGTTAGTAACTTGGGTGAAATTGAAACAAAACTTGAAACTATTGAACAGTCAGAGTAATAAATAAACTATTGGACCGAACCCGTGATTTTCGTCAAGAGAAAATAGTAATTTACTCCAAACTTTACTATTAGATTCAACGCCCAACACGTTGTAACGCATACATGACATCGAATTATATTCATATACTCGTTAACTCGTAACAGTTACTCTGATATTTACAACCACCTTTATCCCACTTTTAAATTTCTTTTTGATTATTACAACATGCACTACACACCACCTTAATACGGGTGTCACATTACTCATCACACGTGTCAATAATTTTCAATAGGGACCAACAATATTTCGTATTCTACACCTCACGCAATTATTAGCCTCTCAGTCTCCATAAATATTCCCACTTTCTCATCAACACTCTTCCTACAAACACTTTGCTCTTTCATTCATCTTAACCTACGCAGCAGACGCATTCTAGCAACGACGTCTCCATCTCAGGTTTCTTTGGTCTATTTCTCAAAGCAAATATGTCTGCCTCGCTATCTTACGCCGGCTGTGAAGCACCCCATTTTCTTGAAGCTTGTCATCTTTGCTCAAAGTCATTGGGTCACAACAGTGACATCTTTATGTACAGGTATGGTTCATTGCCACTTTTTTCATATCTATGCATCAAAGATTGTACCTTGTGGTTTCCCGAGTGTACCATGATGCATAACCAGTTGTACCTTAATAATCAATGGTTGTACCATATGCTTATGTTTATTTGTACCTTGTAGCAACTAAGATCTGCATTTCTTTATATTTCTTACCAATGAAAGAAAAACCACTTAAAAATGCTAGCTTTTTGTGATTCTTGATTTCTTGTAAAAGCCATAGCATCTTTAATTTTATGCATAAAGGGATGTACAGTGTGCATATTCTTTTGTACCATGCAACTTTTATTTACCAAAACAAAAATGCAAGTTTTTTTAAGAATCTTGAAATGGGCAAAACATGTTTAATATTATAATTCCAATGGGTTGTACTTTGTGCATAATTTTGTGTACCATGTGAGTTTTTTTATTGAGATTTGTTTTAATGTGGTACAGAGGGAACACTCCATTTTGTAGTCAAGAATGCAGACAAGAACAAATTGGAATTGATGAGGCAAGAGAGAGGAGATGTAGAAGAGCCTTAAAGAAATCAACACCAGAAATCAAGAAATCTTCTGCTATACAAACTGAAATTGAGAGTCTTGTTGTGGCTTGATATTATCATCAACATAATTAATTTTGCAAAAATTATTTATGTAAGATTAAGTCAAACCCCAACACTGATTTAAAAATTAATGGAAAATGTATGAAGTTTGGTGCTTGTAAAAGGAAAAGAGAGGTGTCTTTAGACAAAGTTTGGCCTTGGTTCTTAATCAAAAGATCTTGAAGTTTGATCTTTAGCATTTTGTTTGTGATTATTAGTTCATGCTTGCATACATTGTAATATTGTGTTAGTATGATATCACTGAAACTTCATATATATTGGAGTTAGAGGGGGTTTGATCCCGTTTAAGACGGGTTGATACAATTTATAACGTTGCCGTTAGGAGTAGAGCAACATTTGTCGTATGTTAGTTAGTATTCTTATTTGTCACATGTGAAATTCGCCCCACATGTTATACTATTAATTATCTAACATGTTGTAACTATTGGTTATCCTACACATATGAAGATTCTAATAAGCCATTGATCATGTACATGTGTGGTTTAGAAAAGAGTGAACTATAATACACATGGAACACTATTAATGAACCATTGTCGTATGTTAAAAATCATACCAAGTATCACGCGGTCGCCGGTCCATACTCACCGGGCAGAGTGGTGTTTGGTGTTAACTGTTAAGTCACATCTCGGGCACCCTTTGTGCCTTCATGTGATGGTCCTAACATGGCCAACCCTATGGGCTAAGAGTTTGCTAGGTGGGCAACCATAATTTGTCTTTTTTTCGTCGGGTGGGGGCCAAAACTTGTCCTTTAGGCGGCAGGTGTCGATTAGTACATTAAAAAAGTTAACTTTAATTTTGTTCTCTAATATTTGACAAAAATAACTATTTTTTTTTTAATTTTAAAACATTAAATCATTTGTTTTAATTTCAGTCTGAAAATTTCAATTTTTATATTCAAGTTGAAAAAACTTATAAAACTTTTAGATACATTATAACAACTTATGAAAATTTAAAGGTAAATTTATTATTTTAAATATTTTGAAGAAAAATAGTTACTTTTATAAATCTCAAAGAGTAAAATCAAATTTATCTCTTTAGTTATATGTCTAGAGTACAAAATAAATTAGTATATTTTAGAACTCAATAACATATATCGGGGAGGGGGTAACAAAATATTAATCTACTTATTATTAGGTTTCTATCTAATGATTTTAACATATATAACTATCGATTACACTCGTTTCACCGGCACTTCATTGATTTGTATCTAACTATTTACCATCATGTCACCTAACGATTTACCATCATGTCCCTATGTTCCGGCCTTATTATACATAAGTTTCTAATTCAAGAGGCTTATTTTATATTTAACGCAACCCTCCAAATCCTACTAATCGACCCTGGGTTCTAGGTAGATATGGCCAAAAAAAACCGGTTCGGCCGGAAAAACAAAAACCGGTTCGAGGCCCAAACCGGTTCGAAACCGACCTAACCCACCGGTTCCCCCGGGGTTTCAAATTTGGAAATTCAAACCGGTTTTCAACCCGGTTTTGAAACCGGTTTTCAACCTGGTTTTCAAACCGGTTTTCAACCCGGTTTTCAAACCGGTTACCGTTGGGTAACGACTATATAGCCGCTTGTACCATTTTTTACCGTTTTTTTGTTTTTTTTACAATTATACCCCCACTAGGTTAGTATATATATATATGTATTCGATGTTTTTGTTGAATCACAACAACTTATAACACTCTCTATTCTCGAAAATCTCAAAAAATGCTCTCACAAATACTTTCGTTTTAAATGCTCTCATAAAAAATCTCTCAAATGGCTTCATCAAGTGTTCAATCGTTCGTTGGTTGTGAAGCGTCTTTAAGAAACATGGTGGTAGCAATCCTTCCTACGAATAGGAACCCCGAAGTATGGTGCAATTACGATTTATGTCAAATGGCTAGCGGTCCAAACAAGGCTCGTTACAAGTTTTGTCATAAGTTTTTCAAAAAAGATGCAAACACAACGTTGAAAAATCATATTTCAAATAAATATTGTAGAACGTTAAAAGGTGAACTTTCTCAAGGTTAAGCTTAGATGACAAACGAAGGAAATATCTGGGCTTATAACGTTGATGTGGTTCGGGAGCAAATGGCACAATTTGTAATTCAAGAAAGTTTGGCATTCAAACATTTCGACAACGAACGTTTAACTCGACTCATTCAACGAACTCTCCAACCACGTTACACCAATGTAAGTTGTGCTACTATTCGAAGAGATTGTTTAAAAATGTGGAAAAAAGCTAAAAATGAATTAATATCTTATTTTGAAAATTTACAAACTGGTGTTAACTTAACTAGTAATGTTTGGTCAACACCTCACGGTTCACCGAACTCGTACATTTGTGTCACCGCCCATTGGGTTGAACTCGATTCATGGCAAATAATAAAACGTACGATTGCGTTTGAATTGTTTGATTATCCTCATACCGGCCAAAATATTTTTTATCTTATTGATAAAGTTATTCAAACGTATAAATTAGAAAACAAAATATTTTCTATATCTTTTGATAATGCGTCAAATAACACTCTTGCGATAGATCATTTGAAATTAAAATATAAACCAATGTGCGAGGGTGTGTTTTTTCATAGTCGATGTGTTGCGCACATCATAAACTTAGCCGTTCAAGACGGTTTAAAAACGATGGAAACAATTAAAGTTTGTTTTAAAAGAATGTTACGTGATATTTTTAGTAATAACCAAATATATACTAAATATTACAAGTTTTGTAAAGACACAGATACCAAATGTTTAGGCTCGAATTGAGACGTACCAACATAATGTAATTCCACTTGTAACATGTTTGAAAAGACTATTAAACAAAAATAAAGTTTAATAGCCTTTCATAATAGTTTGGTAAGTCGGGGAAAGACAAATTCTTACCATCCATCGGGTTGGGCCATTATCGAAGAAGTAACAAAAATGCTTCAAATGTTTAGTTTTAAGAATTTTATAAATGTTTTATATACTTTATCCTTGTATGTTTTTTAAATTTTATAAATGTTTTAATTTGTTTAAATGTTTTAAATGTTTATATATGTTTATAAATGTTATAAATTGTTTAAATGTTTATATATGTTTATAAATGTTATAAATTGTTTAAATGTTTTAACTTGTTTAAATGTTTTAATTTGTTTGAATGTTTTAAATGTTTATATATGTTTATAAATGTTATAAATTGTTTAAATGTTTATATATGTTTAATTT
>BJCM01264366.1:0-49497 GCA_018326385.1 Flaveria bidentis
CTCATCCGCATTGACCTCATCCGCATTGACTTACTTTGCTCATCCGCATTTCCATACTTAGTCAATGCTCATCCGCATTTACCTCATCCGCATTTCCCTGTTTCATCACTTATGCAGATTCTAAAACTTAACTTATGAGCCTTAAACATCAGATTTCAATTCACCATTCATCATGTTCTAAGCTTACATCATACATTCTAAATCTTAGAAACATCATCATACATCAACAAACATGAACATAATCACACATCATAACATAACATCATCATATACACTTTCAAACATGCGGGTCCGAAACCCAGTTAATGAAAACATATATTCATGCAATTCCAGTCCCAAAATTAGTTAAAACAGGTAAAAGAAGGGTCCTAAAACTCACCTTTGCAACTTTTGAGTATGGCTTCCTCCAAACTCGTTTGAAAATTGAATTCAACCATTTAGAGACTCACTAAAAACATACCCGAACACATACAAACACACATAAGCATAAACCCGAGGACATAACCGGTTAAGAACATCATAAAAACACGAATTCTCACCTTGAATTCAAATTCTTTCTTCTTCTTCCTTCAAAACCAAGAATTTGCTGCTCTTTCTCTCTCTAAAATCCGAAGATCAGTGGTGTATGTGACATATGGGCGGCCATACCACCTTTTATACATTTTGTCCTTTTGGACACTTTTTACCCCTAGACTTGGGTTTTATTTCTTTTCCTTCTTTTTCTTCATTTATTCTTCTTTCTTGTCTAAAAATAGTCGGGTGTTACATGAAGTCGACGAACGACTTAACTATGTAGAGCAGCCAATGGCCATTGTTGATAGGAAAAAGTAGCACTTACGTGATAAAGTGGTTCCGCTAGTACGGGTACAGTGGAGACACAGAAAAGGATCAGAATCTACGTGGGAGACCGAGGAGGAGATGAGGGAATTTTATCCTTAATTGTTTGATGACTGACAGGTTTTGAGGACGAAACCTAAATAAGTGTGGGAGACTTGTAACACCCTGAAAAGTCAAAACGAGTCATCGAGAATAATGGCTTAATTAGTGGGTATTTAATAAACGAAGGAAATGGGTTGTGGGCTAAATTAGGCTTATGGGCAAGAGCCTAAGTGGTTGAGGGCCCATAATCAGCCCTTTTACCCACCTAAGCAGCCTCCATCTCCCTCATTTGAACCCTAGCCTCCCAAATTCATAGAGAGAGAAAGTAGAGAGAGAAAGTAGAGAAAGAAAGTGAAAAAACTCGAGATTTAGAGCTTCAAAGGTTAAGAGATTGAAGATCTGAGTGTTGGAGCATCAAACCATAAGAAAGGAGCAACAAATCCAGGTAAGAATCAGCCTTTAAACCCTTCTGTAGATCAAACCCGGATTCTAGGGTTTTGGGTTTTGAAAAGTTGCAAAGAATCGCATAGAGGTCACATTTTTACGTATGAAAACATGTAGAAAGCTTAGATATAGCCTCTTGGATGATAAACTAAGAGATTGGACGTAAAAAATTGAGATTTTGGGTTAAAAACGGGTTGGTTCGTAATTCTTATGCGATCTACGAAACTGTTTGTGCATCCAGCGAATTTGCATATTAAAGCTGCGAAACTATGGGTTTTCTGCGAAACTATAGTTTCGCAGATAATTTCATAGCCATGGGATTCCAACGAAAGTTGGGCGAAACTGCCATGCGAAACTGGTAGCGAAATTGTCAGCGAAACTAGCATCGAAACGTCAGCGAAACTGCCAGCGAAACTGTCAGCGAAATTGCTTTTCTGGCAGCAAATTTAGGCAGAAATTAACCCTTTTAAGTGTTAACTTATCTGCAGGTTGTGTAGTGTGATCCTAGCCTAGAAAGCTTAGTTTAAAGGTTACTCACGGTATCCAGGTGAGTTCTACATCCCCTTATTTGGATGCTTTTTCCATGTTTTGGGGTTATTATACATACTAAATATACGTTTTTAAATGACCGAGATTTTATGAGATTTTATCAGGAAGATCGATTTTTCTATAATGAAATATGTTATGTAAATGTTTAAAAATAAAAATTGTTCCCTCTGACCTGGCAGCCCGACCCCAGCCAAGGGCGTTGCCCCTTGGACCCCACTAGGGGCTGTTACCCCTAGGACCCCGCTGTCAGGGGTTGCCGCCCCCGAACCCCCATTGTCCTGCAGAGGGTCAGTTATGTTTTATGATGACTAGTACTTGGCATGTTGTGTACTTTTTAGGTTAAGTATTATATATTAAAGTGGAAGATGATATTAATAAAAAGCAAAACTTAATGAATGTTACCCCCGGGCCCTTTTGATGATGAAACCTCTTGCAAGCACTATGATAGACTTCACTTACGTGAGTCTAATGTATGATGATTGATCCATATTCATGAGCGGGCTATGTGCCTTGCAGTGTGGATCAATTGTCGGGGGTTAGCTACCATGATGATGTGTACCGACAGGGATCGGCATTCGTTGTCGATCAACATGAAGCTCTTGCTTTGTGCAATCTCGTTTATGATGAAGTGAAGGATACGAAAGAACGAAAGATAATGAACATGCTTATTAAGACGCAAATGTTATGTATTATGATGTATTCGTGGTCATTATATGAAGAATAAAGTTTATATTTCCTTATTTACCTAAACTAGAACTCACTCAGCAAAGCTGATTTTTATGCATAATAGTTGGCAGGTAAATGATGATTTTGAGGATGGCACCAGGGAGCTACTTGGAAAACAATGGATAGCATTCCTGTTTACGAAATCTTTTATTGTAATTTAAGAAAAAGTACTATGTTTTCTTTACAAATGAAGGACAAATGTATGAGTACAATATGATTTTCAAGTTTTAAATGAATGTCTAATTATTTCTGTTGCGTTCTTTTGTTATTCAAATGATTTTATGCTATGTTTAATCATTTGTGATGCTTCCCGGGAACGGGGCCTTATAGCATGCCCAAGTCCATTAGCAGATTTTGACAGGAGTTGTTTAAGTAATTTGGTACAAAATTGCTCCACTCGAGTGCGTATCACCCATAAACTAACAGATAAACTGAAGTTGTTTATCGTTTCTTGTAATCATATTTACGGCCCTTCTTGTTTAATGAGCCTTCATCATGGGAAAAATATCTATACCTTGCTGTATTATCTTACAATACAAGCCACCACTCGGCCATTCAAATGACTTTGTTTAAAGCGGTATATGGAAGAGACGCTAAACATATTCATGAATACCACCCAAGGTCTAGTAAAACTGCTTCAAAAGAAGAGTCCTTGCTACAACATGAGAGAAAAATTGCTACCCATAAAGAGTCACTTACATTGGCTAGGGCGCGTATGGTTAATAAACCAAACAAGAAAAGATTGGAGAAACAGTATCAAGTAGGTGATTATGTCTATCTCAAGTTGCAGCCATATCGACAACACTCAGTAGCTTCAAGAAGGAATCAAAAGTTACTATAGCGTTATTATGGTCCATACATGATAATCGAGAGGATTGGCAATGTCGCGTATCGTTTGAAACTACCTGCCGACTCACGGATCCACCAGGTCTTTAACGTTTCATTATTAAAGAAAAACTTCAAACTGATGACACCATCTGAAGACAAATTACCAGCACTCACGGCTCAAGAAGACTTATCTTACTTACCAGAAAATTTATTGGATACACGTGTCGGTTCTGATGGTACTAGGGAATTATTGATAAAATGGGAAAAGAAGTCCATGGAGGAAGCAACATGGGAGCAGGAGACAGAGATTGAGCTGAAATATCCATTCTTCAACATTGGGGACAATGTTGGATTTCAAGAGGGGAGTATTGATGCGTCTGACCCAGCCATTACAGTTGCAGGCCTAGTGGAAGTGGGAGCCTAGGACCAAGTAGCAAGGCCCAGAAGAAACATTCACAAATCAGTCTGCTTCGCGAAGTAGTGGCTAGGAGTATTTGTAGACTTTTTCAATTCAAATCCACGTTTATTTTCATGATGCATTAGTGGGAAGTTAGTTCCTCTGAATAGTGTTAGTGGTAGTAGTGTAGTTGGCATTGGCATATTTTAATTTCTTCTGTTGTTCATTTTCAAGTTTTTAAGCAGAGAATATTGCCCCAAATTCTTGTGTTCTTCCCCCTTAATTTTCTTGGAGCTTGACCCACTCAACGGGTTGCTATCATCGGACTAGAGGGTAGTGTGCGGTAGGAACCTTCGACCGTCAGCTAAACTGATTTATTTTTTGTTTATCTCTTAACCTGTTACCTGTCGAATTAATGGTTGTTGACTAAGGGTGCAGCCGACTACAAGCCTAGTTGGACCTAAGCCGACTCTGGACTAGTCAATGTTATACACAAGGTGACCCCTCATCAGTTTAACTTGGTCCCACATTCATTGTAGTGTGTTTGGGCGGATTACTAGATTATCATTCGGGGCTATTTGGCGTACTAGTAAGCTTTTATTTTGTTAAAACCGGATCTATGTGAGTTTATAATAAATATTATTTTTGGCTTTTTTCAAGGTGTAACATGTTATTCTTTTGATTTTCCTTAGTTAACCCCGAACAAATAAATTAACGACATACTTGTATTTGTGAATAAACATCTACTACTTTAAATGTACCATTAAATTGGACAAACTTTATATACTTAATAAAAGCGTGTAGAATACAAATATAGAAGTGACGTTAGTTGGGTTAAACCAAACACACTTTCTTACCCATATAGTTCACGGAGATACATTCGGTTTGTTATTAGCTCACAAGAAAGTGAATAGAAGTCTAGAAAACCATGATTCATCCACACAGAAATGCATCATTCGAACAATAAGTAGTAATTGGCGTAATATTGAATACAACATTGTGATCAGAATACAAATAGTAAGGTACAAGATATTCGTAAGTAGTACCTTTTTATTACAATGATGGTTTTCAAACAAAGTGTCAGCTTACAACAAATTTAAAATCTCGATTCCCTGAGTAAATTTGAACCCGCATGCGGTTAATTGTGATTATTAGTCTGCAATATCGACATGGTTCCACCTGTTTATTATAGTTTCAATGTAAGCACCAGCCCTTTTATCGATACCAGGTTCAGCCACCCAACGAACTCCATCTTGATCACTTGGGAAAACTTTGCACGCCTTCAAAGAATCATCGCATGCGACGTCGTTGTGATCTCCTCTGGTCTTCTTAGTTTTGAAGATGTTCAGAATGGCAAATGATGTCTTCTTTTGCCTATTGGTTATTCCCATAGCAAGTTAAAACTTTCAAGGTTGTGTGGTATGACAATCAAGTTGAGGGTCAAATTTATAGGATCAGTTAGGGAGGAATAATTGGGCAAAAAATATGCAAATAAAAGGAGTACAGCCATGAGTTGTCATGGCTATAAATTTAAATTGCCTAACTTTGTTGTATGAAAAAAAAATTGTTAAAAGGAAAGTTCTAAGAAATAAAGAAATGCTTAACGAGGAAACGGAAAACGACAAAGTATGCGATAAGTGGTATTCTTTTTCTATCTGATTATCCAATAATATGAATCTTTTAAAGGAATATCTTTACATACATATTATACCCTAGACGTTTTACTACGTTAAAAACTCGTGTATTACACAAGTTAAATAAAAAATATTAAATATTTAGTAACAAAGATTTAAAGTTATAAAATTATTTTTTGAGATAAGATACAAATGAAATTACATATAACTAAGCATTTTAGATAAAGATTTAAAACTAATAATATTGAAAATGAAAATAAATAGTTGTAATTCATAAATCTCCAGTGACCTATTTCTATACACAAGATGTTGTAGTAAGTTTACTAACCCAAATGGTAGAGGCATAAACCTCTTAGAAGAAGAGCCAGAGTTTAATATCCTAACAATTTATAAATAGTGTAGTTTAGATGTTGAGTTATATCTAGCCGGGAAATAAAAATTTAGCTGTGTATATATAAGAGATCGGGAAATAGTTTAAATTGAAGTTTAGTTATAACTAGTATTAAGCCCCCGCGTTGCAACGGGGGCGTAAAACTGTTTTAAGTAGCATCAATGACACACTACTGTTAGTGACCACTAATACTGAAAAACTTGTATCGAAAAAGAAATAAAAGACAATAACATAAACTAAACGAAAAGTAAATGTAAAAATTTTGAACCATCCAAGCGAAACATAAAACATATAAAACAATATTAAGTTGCCCTAGGACCAACACGTAGTGAGAGAGCTATTAAACGGGGGGAAAAATAAGCGTATAAATGTCTAACCACACACAGACGTTGTGGTGTGTCAACTCGTAACATTTAGACTGAAACGCAAAACACAAAATTTGTAAATATGAAAAAATATAGGTGATCAAATTTGAAATTAAAAATTGTTGGGATTAAATTATCAAATATATAAAAGTAGTGGATTAAGATGGAAAAGTTAAATATTAATGAAAAAAAAAAATAAGTACAATGCATTTAAGCATGTTGTACCACCAATGATGCAAACAAAACTTGCAAATTAGTATTATATAAATGTGCATATAATAAAATTATTGAAACAGATAAAACAATAACTCCATACGAAAATCTTCTATAAAAAGGTAACTAAATAGACAAAGTGCCTGCACCATATTCCTCATTATTAAAAAAACTCCGTACCTTTCTCTCATAATAGTTAATTACATTATATTAACTAATAAAGAGATCTATCTATTAATGTTATATCTAAAATAATAAAAAAATAATAAATTAAGAAATTTTTTAAAATATCAAACTTTTTTAAAAATAACAAATATAAAATTAATTTTTACAAAAAGTAAATTTTTATAAATGAAAAAAATTAAAACTGAAAGTTATAATAAGGATATTATTAAAAATGACATTAATTTTAAAACAGTTTGTTACAACATGTTTATTGAAAAATTAAAAAAAAAGTGTTCAAAAATAAAATTTTAAAAAAATATTATCATTGTTTTATTATTTATACTCGTTATTATACGTAATTTCAATCACGTTTTATTTTATGATATCGTGTGATATTTTTATAATTTTTTTCCTATTTAATATTTTATTTATTTAACATGTTAATTATTCTTATTTTAGAAAATCGATATTAGGTTTTTCTTATTTAAATTATATATGTTTATAACAAGTCTTACATAAACAATCTAAAAGATTTATATTTTTGAAATTTCATAAAATAGTAACTTTGAAATTCAAGATTATTTATTAAAAGCAGCTTTTTTAAATGTATCAAGTTTGACCTTCTTCATCAAATGGATCAACTAAATTAATTTCCTCAAGTTTGAATTGTTTCTAAATTTATTTTAAACACATGAAAGTGATGAAAGTGATATGTGACATCTAAGATATTTATTTATTAGATTGTATAAACATAGATAGAAATATGATTATGTGCGAATAGTTTTAATTTGAAAACTTAAGGTCTCATCCTAATTTTAATGCTCATAACTATTTCATATGTTATATTTTTCAAAACATAAGTTACATAATAAAATCAAATTTTATTTTATCTTTAACTTAAGTATAATATATATTTCTATATTACATATATGTTGCATCTATGTAGTACATCAAACTATATATGTATAGTACATAATTTTATATGTTTGTTATATCGTAATACTAGACATATGTAGGATTTACATATAACATATTATTTTATTATAACAATATTGTACTCAAAATAAATACAAACAAATTATGATTTAGTGATGTAATTCCTGTAAAAAAAATAATAACGTAAGAAAAAATTAAAAATGTTTAAATTTAAAAAATAAAAGAAGTTCTCGAATTATGATAAGTATTCAAGTAAACTCTACTCTATATATAGATATATATAATGTCGGAATTTTTTAAAACCATAAACATCGTAATACATATCATAGTTTATGTGTATGTAGTTCTCAACTTATAAACTAAGGGCCATAGTTATATTTTTCTCTTTATTGTAGTGTGGTCGCTTCATGTTGTCATGATGAGACTGAAAATTACATGCACATATTGTTCAATGTCCTTTTAAGATTTTTAAAATGGACAACAATGCATAGTTTTGACCAATTTGGCCTTGTATGCTGTCTATCGCTCAAATATAATAACTATTTACCAACACTTTGGTAGACAGGCAGATTAGTAGCAAGATGTTAATAAATGTCCTACAAGTATTATTGTTAATGCAAAAGTTGATAAAGTACATATTTGTAGCTATCCATAATCACAAAATAAACAATATAAGTATTTATGTTCATCATGTTTCTATCTCTGAATCTCATAATTGATACGATTGAATGATTGTTACACACTTTATGGACATAATTTAAGCACTACTAGATCAAACATATCAAAGAGTGTAGAACAGGAATTCAAGAAAGCACTTTAAGGGATGGCTTTAGTTGCTCCAATTATATAAACTAATATATTCAAGCAAATGATCTTCCTACTTTACTATGCCTTATAGCTGTCTATCTTTACAAATTCTATTAGAGTCCTCTTTAGAACCAATGATTATAAAAGTTCAAAATTAAGTCTATTTAAAGTAATATTAAAAAGATCAACAGTGTTTTATTCCCCTTCAATTCAACAATTTCAAGTCAGAAGTAGAACATTAGTTGTCATGCACATCTCTTAACAAGAAGTCCGTACTTGAAATAAAGGCGTCCGCTAAATATTCCAGCAATTCATTGGTTACAAACATAAAGTGGATCATATTTGATTCGTTCATGGATGAATATTTAAATGGTATTTAGCCAGCGATGATCTGTATGTTCATCCTGTTTAACCACATTTAGGTATGCTTTATATGAGAATAATGAAATTAATTTACTCGAGAACCAATTTTATGTCTAGAGTGTGAGCAGCAAATAAGCACTTGTTTGCAATTGCGGTAGTGGAAGGCATAAAGACGTGTTGCTGTAAAAACATCTGATATCGCATTTAAAACAAGAATTACAAGTCTATATAGTTCTTACAATTGTATATTGTTTTTTATGAATTTATGTGTATTAGCTAGACACACTTATTTATACTATATATAATACATCTTAAAAAAGTAACACAATAATTTAATTCAAAATATAAGACATCTATACAAAATTATTTTAATCATTATTATTAACTTATTTTAATTACTGTATTATTTAATACATATTATTAATATATTATTTAATCATGTGATATTGTTTAATTTACTTTATTAAATTATATTTTATTTATAGTAATATAAATTCACATTTAAATTTATAGTTATTAATCATATTTTTGTAACTAAATACTATTTAAAGTAAGTATTCTTTTATTTAAAAATTTATATCTATACTAATATATGATACATCTCTTTGGATTGATATGTAATTTTGTTAAACATACAAGTTTTGAAACAATATATACAAAGGAGTGCAAGAAGAGGGGTAGAATAGAAAATTAATTAAGATTTTAAAACAATTCAGGAGCAATATGGTTATTTTATCCATTAAACTTTATATACCTTGACATTTTTATATTTACTAATTATATTTTTATAACCAAATACCATATAAATTAAGTATTATTTTATTTAAATATTTAAGTATATAACTTATATATATCTTCATATTTATAATAATTATAATACCAATATTTTTAGGGGCATATTGTGAGTTTAATAATTTCACCTCAGATCAAGATATATTTTTTTATGACTTCCATTCCACTTATTGATCATGGCCCAAAAAAGCGACCGACTAGGGCCCTATTGATGAATGAAAGAAAGACTTTATGAGCCCTGTAATCCCACACCTGTGTAGAGTGGATCGTTCAACACCTGCGGCACAAACCTATTTTTGACCTATTGGTCCTAGTATCATAGGCGGCCGAACAGTCGCCCCCTAATTACTAGACCGACCTGCTATAATAATTCCATAAACACCTAGTGAAGATATGGCAAACAAATAAAGTAGCCCTATGTTCGTATCTGACAATACCATACAATAATCAAAAGGTACAACGGCCCGAGCGATCAGACTTAACATAAATGTAGCCACTGGAGCCATTCTAAAAAGGGAGAAATTTGCACTACTTGGTGAAATAGATCTTTTATAATTAATTTAAAACCATCTGCTAGAGGTTGTAACAATCCAAACGATCCCACTACATCAAGACCCTTTCGAGCAAAGCAAAGAGACTAAAAGTAGATAAGAGTACAAGGGCATTTCAAACGAAAGGTGCATTTCCTCAATTGATAGAAGAAAGAGTGCATCCCAACGCTAGGCTTAGTTAGGGGGCTAAGAGCCATGCCTGACTTAAAAGGAGAGTCTACAGTACGCACGAGAGTCCACGACACCTAAGCTATTCACATATTAGGATTGGCTAGTAGTCTTTGATTATGATACTAGGGAAAGTGAGACCATAGCCCTAAGCTCTTCTTTAATAGCTAATAGCGCACTCGCATACCACGGCGGGGTCTTCGACTGGGGTGAAGTCGTAACAAGGTAGCTGTGGGGGGACCTGTGGCTGGATTGAATCTTTTGCGATGGAAATTCCCTTCAAGGTGCTTGCTTCCACCGGTGGCGGGCGGGCGAAGGGTCCAAATGACACGTAGTCGGGGCAAGTCAGAAAATCCAATAATTCCATTTTCCTTCTTGTTCATCAATCGGAAATCAAGACAAACAGTGCACTATGGTGAGATGTGAAAACACCCGATCCCATTCCGACCTCATGATGTGGAATCGTCTTGCGCCATATGTACTGAGATTGTTCAGGAGACATGGTCCAAGCCTGATAGGAGGATGACTTGTGCCTAAGGGTGCAATGAATTCTTTCCTTTTTTTAGTATGCCGCTTCGCGAGCTAGGATAAAATGATCAGATGTCTTTTTCGTTTACAACAACCTTAACCACACAAGCATGAGCTGGGCCTACTGCTGGAGTAGCCAAATAAGGTTTAGCTGATCGTATTACCACAAAGTCAACTTGAAGAATTATAACTTGCCCTGATTTTAAATGCGGTCCTTTTCTTGCTATACATACATTTTCACAAAGAAACTGCCCAAGACTAACGATTCTAGATGTTTCTTCACAATAACGGTAATGGAGAAAATACCAATTCAAATTGAATGGATTCAAAATGATGTTACTGCATGAATAGGGATTATAAATTTTACCATTTTCATCTGGTAAATAATATTTAAGTATTTGAAAAATCTGTTTTAAATTGTCAAGTTGCAAATAGTTAGTTACCAAGATCTGATTATGGGTTATTAAATGGGAAAATAAATCGAAATTATAAATTGGAAAGCCTGTTCGTAAGGGTAATATATATATATATGTATATATATATATATATATATATATATCTTTTATAATAAAAGTGAAAGGAAGATAGAATGATAACTTTACATATAAATTGTCACACCCTCAATATCTACGTGCGGAGTTTTACCACGAGGCGTGTGAACAAACCAGGATCATAGTCACTAGTTACTCAGAATGACACTATATGTCACATTCAAAACAAAACCAATTAAAGTTCAAACGTTTAAAACTATGCGGAGGTGTTTTTTAAATAAGACAAACCCAAAGTAATAAAATGCGTAGTATGACAAAACACACGTCTTCCCAATATTTAAAACACATAATGAGAACCAATAAATATATATTTAAGATAGTGTCTTAGAATGCATGTTGGACCCGTGTTGTGCTCCTAATGGCAAGCTGAGTTAATGACCTAAGAATAGCATACTAAAAATGTCAACACAATGGTTGGTGAGTTCAAGAGTTTGAGTTTATCATAAATACTAACAGTTATATAACATAAGAAGTGTATTGAAATAGATAGCTAGTCAATATTCACAAGTACTAACCATAGTGATTTTGTGATCGAATCTGACTATGTTTTGTTTGTTACCTCCCATCATGACTTACCAGGTCGTGATGATGTTTGTGTTTAGGACAAAATTGCACCCGTTTGACCTCGAGTCGCACAGGTGGGGCTCGTCAGACCCAGTAGTACTACCCAAGATTTCCCGCTAGTTACCATTATTAACGATTCGAAAGTGTGAGGACTTTCAAGATATTAAGAACTATGCTAAAACATACACAACTTATAATAATAAAATAACATTTGAGTACAAGTATGCTACCTCCCCCAGAAGAGAGTTTATAAAATAGGGGGGCATGAACTCACTTGGTGTGCTAAGATAATGAATAAAGAGATCGGTTATTGGTGCAAAGACAACCCTTCAAAGGTTACCTAGAACACACAAGTACATAAGTACGTGTACACAGAAAACTTAACAATTCTAGGTTACCCTAGTTGACATATTAGTTGGAATATTATTTAATCATGCAAATCAACTTATCATACACGAATATCATGTTAGTTATCCACGTGCATCAAATCATCAACCTAAGTTCTACCTAGGTCATCATACCATATTAGATCATTATACACTCATGCAAATCTCAAACAACCATCATGCTCAGTCAATATAAATACATCACATCAAACAATTCATACTTGAAGTCTAATCATGCACTACATGCCATGTGAAGTCACCCATGACCTCACATCCTAAACCCTACCAATCCTACTAAGTAGGGGCATCAGATTCGCACACGTGCATGACAGTCATAATAACATTACTAGCATGCATAGTGACAACCAATTCCAATCCCAATCATGATTCTCTAAACACTAACAACTATTCAGTACCATGTATGATCATCAAACCTAAATTTCTTACATGATCAACCAAGCATCCATATAACTCAATATTCACATTCCATTGCATTAAACTTTATCAACAATCATTCTAACATGATTCTAACATCATAAGCATGCCCAATTCATCATATCCAATGTTCCACAAAAATAAAGTTTCCCTTTTGGGAAAGTAACATCCAAAAGTGATCTAGCATCCAATTCAATCAAAATTTTATCAAAATTATACCTAATCAAGTCCATAACATTCATTCTCTAACATGTTAATCACTACCAAAACATCAAAATTCTAATTCATCATACATAAAAGTTTCTACTTTTGGTGAGTTATGATCAACACCTCTAATTCATGGATTTTCTTATACAACTCCATTAAACTAACATCCAAGCATTGTATCTAGCATCATAACATCATCAAATCATGAATTCCAAGAACAAAAAGTTTCCTCTTAGGATAATATATGAACTAGATGATCAAACCATATATTTCTTGCACAATGAACATAATCTAGCATTCATACAACCTAACAAACATCATATAATCATTTAACAATCATCAATTTCATAATATCATCATCAATTTTCGGATTAGGGTTCATCTTCAACAAAAACTATGAACAACTAATCAAAACTAACCTTTTGATGTGCTTAGATGATGATTATCACTTGTAAACAACTTGTATTACTTGAAACCACTTGGAATTCGATTTGTGTATGTGTTCTTGGATCACAATCGCAATGTGAAGGGATTTTGGGTGGGGTTGCGGCCGATTATGGGGTTTGGGATGGGATTAGGGTTGATTTTTTATTAATTATGGTAACTTTTAGTTAAAAAGTATTTACAAATTAAACCCCTTGATTTTATTTTATAAAAAACCAATCTTTCTAATACTTTTTAATTAGTTTTTTTACTATAAAACACAAGTATTATTAACCAATAATAATAATCCTAGACATTTACAATAAGTCACACACCACACGAGGTATATATAATTCATGTAGTCATGTTATCACGTAAAATTCATAAAATAAATGTTAATAATTCTATAAATTCATGAACCACATAATCATAACTAATAATCAATATTATTAATTAGATTATTATTGTTTATCATATATTATTATTATTAAGTCACCAACGTTCAACGACAACTAGTATGTGCTCACGACACGTGTGTGAAAGACCTAACAGAACTAATGGAGTTTGGCAATGGAAAATTACCGGATATCACATAAATTAAGACACCCATATAAAATGTCACGCTTAAATCTTAAAAAGTTAACCATTTAATTTCATTATGCACTTACCATAAAAGTATAAACTATGATGTTTATAATATAAATGCTAAAACATATACAAGTGGCCAAACAAAACCGTCATTTACTCTCAATGTCGTTCATTCATTGCGATTGAGCACTGATTTCTCTTTATCTTTCCCTTGCCGGTTGTTAACAGCTTAATAACAATTAAGATGGTAATTTGTGATGACAATTTCTCCATTAACTTTCTTTGATCTATACAAATCATCACTGAAAGCTACATCCGATGATCATAAAACTCTAATCTACATTCATAAACCGTGTTAGGATCGTGTACGGGACGAAGTACTAACTGATTTACATGTATACCAACTCAAATAGTGCGGAATCCTATTTGATTGGCGATATTAGTGAGAACGCACGTAGAATCAATCTTAGATTGAATCTAAATGGTAAGAACGAATGAAAATCGATTCAGTGCGATCTATGAACTTGGAATAGGTTCTAAGAAGTCTCTGGACGGCTAGGGTACGATTTAGTACATAGGTATTCGAAGTTTTTCGTTTTTCCACGAATTAAGTGGTATTTATAGGTTAGTTTTTCTCATTCGTGCGACTGAACCATTAGTATGGTTCATTCGTGCGACTGAGTCATGTGGTTGATCCATTTGTACGACTGAGTGTTCAGTCGTGCGACTGAGTCAATCTCATGTCACAATCGTGTGACTGAGTCAATCTCATGTCACAATCGTGCGACTGATCCAGTCTCCTGGTTCAGTGATGCGACTGGTTCATTAGCATGAAGTTGTTCATGCGTATGGTCCATTAGCATAAGCCATTCGCATGAAAACTTCATACGACTAAGTTTGAATATGTTTCTCAATCATTACTTTACTAAGATTTATTCAAACAACCACAAACCTATATAATTAGTTCAATATGCGTTAATAAATAATAAACATTCAAACATACACTGAAACATTTAACATTAAGATCATCAATCACATATTTTGTTTCATTCAACTCATATATTTCATTTACATTTAGGACATGACAGACATATCACATTAAGATCGTAAACTAGGTACATATGTATCAACAAACCGAAACCTCCTTAAAATATAGGTAATAAGTGATTTCTGGTCACATATAACACCCATGCTTTCACTAATCTTACTGTGATAATATAGTTGTCCTAAATACTTTTGTAATATACGTAATTGTTTTCTTTTATTTAATTTTTTCAATAAATTTATTTTGATTTTTTTAATTTACGTCGCAACGAGGAGATACTGGCTTAAATCGAATTTCCATAAAATCACGAAACAACCTTACCGTCGAAACACACGGGCAATTACACTAGTAATTACATAAGTATGCATAAAATTACCAAAATTACTAATTGACCAAATCGAATTACCAAAATAACTGATCAAATTTGAAGTTAAAAAAACAACCAATTGGAGCCTGCCACGAGTCATCCCTCGCTGACGTCGTAAGCCAAAAAAGTGTGCCCAGCGAGGATATGGCATAATCTCTCGCCCACGTGGAACCCTCGCTGACGTGTCTTTGATCCCTCGTTGAGTAAGCGAGGTATTATAAGAATCCCTCGCCCATAATTACAAAAATACCCCCTCGCCCAAAAATATTTTTTTTAAATCAAAATAATCCGATATTTTTAATTATTTATTGTTTTTTAAATACTTAAAAGTTTAATTGAATTTAATTTTTCCATATATAATACCATATTTATCCTTAACAAATCTTATATTTTTTGCAACCTTCTTTGTTAAAATTCTTAAAGAATATCTATCATTAAAAAGTAAATATGTTAGATATTTTCTTAGTTTATCTAGAAAAATGTATTGATTCTTATTTTTATTTTTAAATTATTAAAAAAATTGAAAGGAACCCTTGCTGACTAGGCGAGATAATGGTCAAATCTCTCATCTCGTTTCACATGCCCCTCGCCTGACAATACTTGTCCCTCACCTGACTGGACTTGGCCCTCGCCTGACTGGACTTGGCCCTCGCCTGACTGGACTTGGCCCTCGCCTGACAAGACATCCCCCTCGCCTAGGAGAAAGTAACCCTCGCTGACTAGGCTCTCTCCTTGCCCTCGAGGAACGTACCCCTCGCAGACTCGACGAGGTGCTTGTCACATCTACCGCCTAGGGGTTTGTGTCCCTCGCCAACCTTATTCTATTTTATTTTTTTTTTTAATAAAATTTAGTTTACACGTGAGTGTATAATACTACTTGGGGTTTATATAATACCACTTGGGGTGATATACTACCACTCGCCTGACTGGACTTGGCTCTCGCCTGACAAGACATCCCCCTCGCCTAGGAGAAAGGAACCCTCGTTGACTAGGCCCTCTCCTCGTCCTCGGGGAACGTACCCCTCGCTAACTTGACGAGGTGTTTGTCACATTACTCGCCTAGGGGTTTGTGTCCCTCGCCAATATTATTTTATTTGATTTTTTCCTTTTAATAAAATTTAGTTTAAACGTGGATGATATAATACCACTTGGGCGAGAAGAAGTCTTGCCACGTGGGCGAGGGATCATGACTTTTTCTCGCCGTAGGCGAGGGTCAAAATCAAATGTATAATTTCGTAATTGCAGAAGTCAATGATTATTTTGTTGAGTTGGTTCGGTCAAATGGTAAATATCGTAATTTTCCCTATATTTAATAACATGCCTCTGAAGATTGTTTGTAGAAATGGATTTAATGAATACCGATTTAAAAAACTCCTATTAATCATAAAAAATAAACATAAAAGACATCCTTTGTCTATCAAAACCTTTTAAAAAGCCAAATTTGATTCCCTCGCCAATTCTTACACATGTTACATGTACCGTTCTTTATTTAGAGTTTTGCCCAATTTAAGTCCAGTAGATCTCTGGGAATAAACTACTACCTTTATGCCTACTTTAACTCCTTCGGTGATTAGTTTTTTTTATTTATTTTTCACTTATAATTCTATGATATAAAACTACAACCTAGAATGAACGTTACTACCAAGCTGAAACATTAAATCAAATATTTTTATAACATACTAGGCTGCGCCAGTCTATCAATATAGGTATCCATATTTTGCCATGAAAAATGTTGTGATTGAAATTTACCCGGTGATATTTCAATACAGAAAATAAACCTACTGCAAACCTGATAAAATGTTGAATTAAATCTTAAAAATGTTATATTAATTTTTATTAATTTATTATGAATTCAATCGCAATTACAACAAATAATAACAAGGTAGACATCTTTGGTTCTCAAATGGGATACTTTAACATACTTGTCCAAACTCAAATAAAATAATAATAAAAAAAATGTCAATTACAATAATAAAAAGAGTAATGAAAACATTCTACAAATATTAGTATCTAACTAATTGTTGTTTCATAATCTTATGCATCATACCTTCCAAGCTTTCTAGTTGGTTGTGAATATTTTTTGCATAGCTTCGAGCTCGGTTTTTTTCTTTCATGATCCAATTTCTTTACGCATTTCTACCAATAGGTTTTTCTCAACTTCAACATTCCTTGAGTGATTCCAACAGCCCCTCGGGAATCTTGTATGATGAGCAAGCACCGTCTAACTATTTTATCAAAGTATTTGTCACGCCTCTACCATAAAGATGATGATATCCATAGTTCTCTTTGTTCAATACAACCAAAAAATAATCCACCATAGTTGTCATCCTTTATAGATTTATAATTCTTCATTTGGTCCTATAATAATATTATTCAAGAAAATATTATGAAAATATAATCAACCCAACCGATTGCTTACAAATGCGTTAACATATCATCAACACAAATTAGTTAATAAACCATAAAAACTAATTCGGTAACATGAACAAAATAGGTTCGAGTCCAAAAATGTAATTAGTTTTAGCACATCCATGTTTCCATATACTCTCAATTTGAAAAGTAAACATATTCTAATTACCAACATCCGTGACAACTAACAAGATACTTGATGATTACTAAAAGGGAAAAATAGAATGAACTTACAATTTTACGTGTTGTGTCATTATATGTATCAACATATGCACGGCCTTATATTCTTTATGTGTATGTTCAAGCTATTAGGTTAAAGTAGTTACTTTTTGATTTGGGTCATCATTTTTCTATTCATAAAAAAATGGAGTACTATACTATGGATGACGTTGCTATGCCAAATTCATTTTCATTAGAAAGCTAAGTGTAAATAAAATATAATAAATAAATACCTAGTAATCTAATTACCATATTAGATACTCCAACACTTGTAGCAGCTTCTTAGTATTCTCCCACACTTTCATCACCTATATGAGGATGATATTCTTGCATCTTGCACATTAGTGTGTGTTGGCTTTGTTACTTTTTTCTTCACCTTTTAACATTCCACCAAACTTGTCAAAGAGTTTGCAATATTTTTCAATCCCAAGTTTCGTATTCTGTTGGTTTTTCTTAACCTTTGATATTTTACTTTTCTCATACTCACTCATTTGTCTTTGCACACTTTGATTTTGCTTGCTTTTGTT
Organism: Flaveria bidentis; assembly: GCA_018326385.1. Lineage (NCBI taxonomy): Eukaryota > Viridiplantae > Streptophyta > Magnoliopsida > Asterales > Asteraceae > Flaveria > Flaveria bidentis. Next base: position 18,458 of record BJCM01264366.1, read on the forward strand.
TGCCATTAGAACTCTTCAAAATCAAATTTAGTAGCAATTACTTAATTATATTAAATTAATAATATTATGCGGTGCAAGTATTGATGTACTAAGTTGAGTCTTATTTTCGCTCACCCATAGTTATACTTATAACGGTCACAAACCTAAATGTATGTTAATCTAATCTTTTTAAAAGTGGTTGTTAACCATTTATAGGGTATTGTTAAGGTCTTGTGTCATTTCAATGAAAACAATAGGTTTAAGGGGAGGGGTGTTGTTTTGAATTTCTTTTGTGGTGTGTGCTATTGTTTCTATATGTATATCAGCAAACACATATAAAAGAATCTAGCAGACTTGAACTAAACATGTTGAAAAGGTGAAAGAGTTTGGAATTATATGTAATGTGATCTGAATTTACTAGATTCTTTTATGTGATTTTACTTTTTTGAATGTTCTTGTTCATTTATTTAAGTTTAACCATCCTTTTTATAGAATTTTCGAATGATTAAAAAACTTTGCTTGCATAGACAAGCCATTGACAACTTATAGATAGGGATGAATTCTGGACCTGTTTCATCAACTCTGGCTTCTCGATCCCTTTTATTACAGAATGAAGTCTGCAACTGCACAGTCCACTATAATCTACTTAGGTGCTTACATTTTTTTTGTTCAATTGTTTATCTAAGTAACTTTATTATTATTTCAATGGAGAATTTAAGCCTGGTACATATATATTTTGAAAATGAATCTAAAAAACCATGTATATAATCACCTTTGTAGAACAGTTGCCTAATTTTGAGATAGATTATAGGAATTACTCAACATAGGAACAATTGTAGTGTCATTTACCTAGTAAAATTGAACAATTTTTCACTTTCACTAACCACAGTATCTCATAGTATCTCCTGACGTCCAAGAAATCATAAGTAGGGAGGTCAAGTATATTTTGCATGAAGAATACATGTGGACCTCATTGAACTCTTGTGACATACCATATGTCTGGGTTTGGAGAGTATATCCAAGACAAAATGGATCTCTCAGCAACAAGAGACTCTATTTGTAGTGGAGTTGGTTGAGAACCTCTTTTGGGTCACCCTCAGGATGTTCTAGCTTACCCTGAGGTGTAGAGGTGGATGCCTTAAACTTCTTCTTCTCCTTTAGGTCTCCTTTGATCGCAATCCTCTTCCTATTTCTATACTTCAACTGAGAAGGTTCGTATTGATCACCTTGTCTTCCCTTTTTATCCTTCTCAGTTTGGCCTTCCCCTTCATAGGTTTAAAAGAAGGTTCGAGACCCTGCTAGGGTCAGAAGATGAAGCTGGATGTGGATTAGCACTAAGTCTAGGTTGTGTTGTCTCTTAGGGTTCAATCTTGACCTCAGCTTCAGGTAATCTTGATTTGGTGGAGAATGCAAGTCTTGAAGCTCACCCCTCTTAATCTTCTTTAGCTTGATCACCCTAATGTGCTAATCTATTATGGATAGAGACATGGTATCAAGCCTACTTCCAGAGAACCCATACAACTTTAAGAAGCTTACCATACTTTGTTTGTCCTCTAGTTGGCTTTGATATGGAGCTTTCTCCTCATCTTTTTCTTAGAAGCTTTTCAATCTTTGATAGCTTCTTGTTACAACTACTTTAGATACTCAAATTCTATGTACTCATAATATAAAGGGAGTAAAGTTGTTGCCTGATAAAGACCTCTGGCACTCAAGTAGGTAATCATCCTTTGTCTATTTTATTCCCTACCTACTTGAGTTTCTTCTTCAACAACCATAGATTCTACTTCAGGCCTTTCTTGAAATAAGGAAAGGACATGACGTTTATATAGTTTTCTTCTTTTTCTTTCTTCTTTGGTCTTAAGGAGGAAAGCAACAACCTCAACCTCCTTCCTCTCTCTTGACACCATAATGTCAGCCAGTTCATTCAATTCTTCCAAGGGAAGAAAGAATATCTATATTGTAGTTCCTAGTTGCCATGTAGTTCAATCTGGCTACCCTTAACTCATCTTCCTAAGTGTTTGTCCTATGGGCACTCTTGATTGCAGCCTGTATAAAACCAGGAGCTTCTTTCAGCCTCTCTTCCCTTGCTTTCCTATCCCTCTCCCTCTTACCCTACTCAATATCCTTAGAAGTTAAGACTTTCTTTCTTTTGTTAAGCATTGGCATGTATGACTCAGGGAGGACAGAGCTTTGGCCTTCTTAAGATTGTTCAGCATTTGAGCATTGGCTAGGGAGAGGTTTCAAGACACCTTCACCAAGTGGTGTCTCTTCAAGGGTAATTGGTGTTGAAGGAGTTGTAGTCTAAAGGTTCATAGGTTCCATAGCTAGGCCTTCAACTAAGGTATCCCCTTCAAAGCTAATCTTATGGTCTGCCTCAATATCCAGTTGATCAACTTTATTTCCTGCTAGCCTCTATCTATATAAGCTGGTTCTTCTCTTGAACTCCTCAAACACTGAATCCTCTTAGCTAACCTATTAGCCTGTTTGTTTTTTACTTGGATTGAAAAGTGGCATGTCAACCACAAGGAAGATTTTATAGAATCATAAGGTATGGAAGTCAAAATGTTCTTGTTAACCCTGATATCTAGAAAGCATTAGGAGACTTCTATCAGTGTCATACCCCATCCTATTATTGGATTATCAGTAGGGTCGGATGGAGGTGACATAGCCCTTATTACAAGGCTAACTCAAATTAACTTTGAGCAATGGCATCCAGAATTTTATGGGCCTGAGTAGGTTGTTAAGTCTGGACAATTGCAAGTAGGTGTGGTGAATCCTCAATGTCCATAATCTTGGCAATGCTCCTAAGTTCTATGGTTTTGTTAACTTTCATCACCTTTTTGGTAGAATCACCTACTTGCATATGTGTGCTGGATGTTAAGTCCATCATATCCATAAGTTCTGTTGGATTTGATTGACCATGCTTAGCAGGCCACTCAACTAACTTGCCCTTGAGATCGGTGATCTCAAGTTGTTGATTAAGCACCTGTCTTTGTAAGGTAGCCACCTGAGATTCCAGGTGACTAATCTTTAGAGACTAGATAGGTGTAGTTTTTTTGTAATTTTGTGCACCCTTTGTTGCATACTCCCCTCATCTTTATTAGATGAATCGTAGCCACCAAATTCATCCCCCTCACCACTAGATATTGTTTCTTGGTCTCTAGATTTCCCAGGCTCAATGACAGTTCACAAGAAGTGCCAAGGATTTGGGTTGCCATGGTTGAGGTCTTAAAGATGTAATCACTTGCAAAAGTGAGAGTCTCTTGCACATGGACCTCTTGAACTTGTTTAGGAGGCCCACCTTAGTCATGGGTGCATGGTATAGGCTAAAGATGGAGTAGTAGGAACACTTATTTCTTCTTGAGTAGGGGAGGGGAAGACAGACTCATAGTACTCACTGAATCCCATATCCGTATCATTATAAAATTTTAGGTTGCAGATTGGTTGATTGAGGTCCAAATGCCGGGGATGTTAGCTTTCCCCTTAAGGTTGTTTGTCTGAGTTTTGATATTCATGGTGAAGGCTTAAGGCTAAGGTAATGAGTTCATCAGGCTTAGCATGAGGAACCTCAACACAAATCATAGAAGGAATGGAAGTGGTCTGCTCTTCAAGGGAAGTGGGAGCTCTTGGTTTCACTTCCTCTTGCACTGACGAATATATGAGGGCCTGCTCAATTTAAATAGATTGAACAGGGGGTTGTTTGGATTTTTTTTGTAGGTGATGGTTATCTTATGCTGTAGGGGTGTTGAAGATTAAAAAGGTGTGGGAACATATTGGCTAGGACTGCCAAGTTTTCCCCTTGAGTGGGAGCTCTAACAGTTTTTGGACATGGGTTTTTTATACAGGTTCCCAATTTTATCTTAAATATGTCGGGCTTCATCCATCACAATTTCATAGTATTACATGTTCCCTTCAATTGGGAGCACAATTCATAGTTAAACATATACTGGACATATCTGTAGGACCGTTTAAGGGATGATCACTTACAACACAAACACACAATGAGAAGATTTGTTTAAGACTAATTAAAAGATTAAATAGGTAATTGGTAAAAAAAGGTTAGATACTTAGAACACAAGAAAAATATGAGACAGAACAAGAGACAGAACAACACAAGTATTGGTTTTCAAGAATGCTTTATTTTGCTCTTAAGTTCTTTTACAAGTATTACAAAGCATAAAGAAAGTTACAAGGACATGAGATACTTTGTACCATATCCTACAACCAACCATACTTAGAAAGCCAGCTGAAAAGATTCAACTAGACAACAAAATCATACATAGAGTCAAAAGCCAGATTGTCTTTTGATTAGTGACTATGACATGGCATAGCTCACATCCTAATATATTACAAAGAGGATAAGTACAAAAAGTAGAAAACAATAGACTCAATACCTCAATGTGCATTTACCATAATCATGAACCTTTTTACTAACTCATGTAAGTTGGTGGCTGTATAAAGTTGCAACAGAAAGTGGTTCACTTTATGGTAAAGTACATTAGACAAAACATATGTTCAAAAGTCTTCGGAAGGAATCAGTCTTCACTTATTGGCTTCGGAACACTTTGTCTTTGAAGCTTCGTAACACTTCACCTTTGGCTTCAGAAGATATTGGTCTTGGCTTCGGAAAATTTTACACTTAGAATAAATCTAGTGCATGCTGTAAAACATTCGAAGCATCTCTAATCAGTACTTCAGTGCATGCATGTAGGAAAGACTTTGGATGTTTTAGGTGCATCAACCTTATATAAAACTTTACAAACTCCCCCTAGGCTGATGCTACCAAAACATTTAAAATCTTAGATGTTGATAGTCTTCATTATGAAGATGACCATACCCTTTTTCATCAGATGGTTAGGATCACTCAGACTCTCATACTTTCTTCTTATCTCAAAGAGATCATGCAAATATAGATTGAACATGTCCTGCCATGTGTAGACATCTTCAATACCTTGATCTCTGATTACATGCCATCTTTTTGGATTAGTAGAGTAAATCCAGGACAAGATGGGTCTTCCTGATACAAGAGGAGCTACTTGAATTGGAGTTGTCTGAGCTTCCTCTTGTTCCGCTTCCTCAGGATGTTCTTACTCATCCTAGGGTTTAGAGGTGGATGACACTGTCTTCTTTTTCTTCTTTGACTTGGGTTTAGAGCCCATCATTTTCTTCCTTTTTGAACTCTTTATTAGAGAAGAATGGCTTGCAACACCTTGTTGTTCAGTCTTGTCTCTCTTAATTGGGTCTACCTCCCTCACGGGTTAAGAAGGAGAGGGAGTGACCCTAATTTGGATTAGAAGATGAAGCTTGCTGAGACTCAACAGGATGTCTAGGTTGTGTTATCAAATGGTTCAACCTTAACCGCCACTTCTTAAAGGGCTTGACTTGGTGGGGAGTGTAAATCAATGAGCTCTCCATTTTTAATCTTCTGCTTGATCACCCTAATGTGCTCATCCATGGTGGATAGAGACATTGGATCAAGTCTCCTTTCGGAGAATCCATACAGCTATAAGAAGCTTATCATCCTTTGCCTATCAACAGACTTCTTTATACTCTTTTTGAAGATGGATCTTGGCTTGGCTGTTTCTTCCTTCATCTTTCTCTTTGTTTCTTTCGTTTTTTGAGTACTTGAAGTTCAAGTTGTTTGAGATACTAAAACTCAATATACTCAAAGGACAAGGGAAGAAGTACATCTGCCTGGTAGAGTCCTATGGCAGTCAGGTAGTTGATCATATTTACCCTGTTAGCTTCTTTGTCTACCTGAGGTTGTGAAGTTACCACAGTCTCTAGCACAAGCCTTTCTTGAACTGGAGAGAGGGTATGAACATGCTTGTACAATCTTTTCTTTCTTCTTTCCTCTTTGATTTGGAGGAGCAGCCTTGCATCCTCTGTTTCCTTCCTCTTTTTAGACATTTCCATGTCTGCTAGTTCATTTAATTCTTCTAAGGGGAAAGAGATGATCTCATCTAAATCATTGTTCCTAGTCTAGGTAGTTAATCTTGAATGCCCTTAACTCATTATTTTGAGTGTTTGGTCTGGGGGCAGCCTTGATTGTAGCTTGCATGAAGCCGAAAAACTAGTGGAACTTTCTCCCCTTAGAGTCCTTTTCCTTTCTTTCTCGTCCTCCTCCTCCTCCTCAATCTCCTTAGGAGTCATTTTCCTTTCCCTTTGTCATGCACAAATCTTTATGACTAAGGATGGAGAGAGCTTTGACCTTCATTGCTTGGAGTAGCATCCATGCTCTTGCCAAAGAGAGGTTGTGATACACCTTCACCAGTAGGTGTTTCACTGAGGGAATGGATTGTTGGAATTGCTGGTTGTGAGACAGAGCTTACAGGTTCCATCACTGGGCCTTCAGTCAAGGTTTTCCCTTCGAAGCTAATCTTAGTGTCCACCTTAACATCTAGTTGAGCAATGACATTACCTAATTGCCTTAGTTTTCTTCTATGACTGAACTCTCCAATAATCCTGTCTTGAATCCTTTGAGCCAGCCTGTCATCTTGCCTAGTTTGGCTTGGATTGGCAAGTGGCATATTGACCAGGTCAAGACCTACATTGTGGTTCATGTTCTGAAAATGGAAGACTTCTACTACCCTTGAACTCTTTGAAGTATGAGGGCTCTTCTGTCAGCATCATACCTCTACCGAATAATATAGTTTGAAGCTCCTTGGGGTGGAGTTTACAAGCCTATGGAATTTCTTCCTCAAAAAGACTCTGAATAAGAGAGTCTAAAGAGTCCACATCAATATGAACTTGAGGAAATTACTAAGTATGAACAACTACAAGTGAGGATGATGTGTCCTTAATATCCATACACTATGAAGAACTCCGAGGTTTTGTGATTATTATGACTTCCTCCCCTTTTTTGGTAGCATCACCCACTTGCATAGGTGAGCAAGGAGTTAGGTCAATCACATCCGTAGGTTCTTGAATTTCCTGGATGAGCTCTACTCAAAGGTCTCCCAACTAGTTTCTCCTTAAGATAAGAAATCTTAAGTTGCTAATCATTGACCCTGTTTTGTAAGATAGTCACCTGAGATTCAAGGTGACTAACCTTAGAGACTAAATAGAAGCATGTTTTTAACAGTTTCTGTACCTTTAGTCTTATGTTTCCCTCATCTTCATTAGAAGAATCATTGGGGGATGAGAGAATTAGACCAAAGTTCTCACTCTCACCACCAATATCATGTTCTTGGCTACTGGATTTCCCCTGCTCACTAATAACTTCAGTTGAAATGTTAATGGGCTGGGTTGCAATGGATGAGGTCTTAGTGATGTAATCACTTGCAGAAGTGAGAGGTGACTAGCCTTATAGACCTCCTGAGCAGGTTTAGAAAGATCGACCTCAGTGATAGGTGAATGATGTGGGCTATATATAGGAAAAACAGGAGCACTCATCTCTCTTTTAGTATGGGAGGAGTAGAGAGACTCATGGTACTCACTGAATCTCATATCCTCATCATCATATAATTCAAGGTTAGGAATAGGTTGGTTTAGATCTAGAGGCTAGGGATGGTAACTTTCCCCTAAAGGTTGTTCACTTGAGTGTGGAGATTTAGAGTGAAGGCTTAAAGCTAATGGGTTAATGAGCTCATCAAGCTGAACATATGAACCTCGGCACTGATTCTTGATAAGATACGAGTGGTTTGCTCCTCAAGAGAAATAGGAGCTCGAGTGTCCACTTTTTCCTTTTTGGGTAGTGATATGGGGGCCTGCACAAGCTCAATAGCTTGAGCAAGGGTTTGTTTAAATTTTATTTGGTAGGTGAGGATGATTTGTGGCTGTTTAGGTAGTTGAGAGGTAAAAGGTGTGGTTTCAACACTAGCTTGTGTTGCTAGGTTGTCATCTTGAGCAATGAGCTCTAACATTTTTGGGGCAAGGTTTGTTTCTACCCCAGAGAAGCCGACAATTTGCTTCTTCATTATTTTAAAGATGCTGGATTCATCTGTCCAATCTAAGAATATTACATATTTCCCTCAACTGTTAGCCCAGTTCACAGTTGAGAATGTATTGAACATATCCAGAAAACATGTAATACTCTAAGGAGTCCAAGTTAGCAAGTAAATTTGTGTAAACAAATTGAGAGTACCTAAAGTTGACTCCTTGAACCATTCCATGAACTATGAAGGAGACATCCTAAGGAATCTAGTCTCACCCCCATGCTTGTTGGACAAGCTCTGGATGACCACATGTAGCAGGTATTTCCACTGGGATGAGACCTTCCCTTTCTTGAAGATTTTTACATATAAATCTCCTTCATAGCCCATCTGCTGAAAGGAGTGGTTGACGGCTTCCTATGGGAAGGACAATTAACCTTCCTTAAGACTTGGAAGTTAAAGCTTCGAATAGTTAATTGCTTTTGGAAGAAAATTTTTCTTGAAAATATACAAGTTCTTAGGAAAATGTTAAGCTTCGGTAAATATTTTTGGAAATTTCTTCTGAAGGTAAGTTTTCTTAAGTTGTTGTTTGTTTTGAAGACTTAAATTTCTTCCGAAGGTAAATACATATCTTACGAAGAGTAAAAAGATCAAAATTTTAAATAATATAAGGAATGTCTTCTAAAAATCTTTTGCTTCCATAGTAAACAATGGCTTATAACGGTGATAAAGATAGACAATTTAGGACACACAAATTTTAGAAATAATATGATTAAGTTTTAAGAGAAGCTACTCAAGATTAATCATCCCAATAGTTGATACAAGATATTTTAATCTTTGCTCATCAAAAGCTTTAATGAACAGATCAACATATTGTTCATTTGGGTTAACTTTGACTAGTTTGATTAATCCATTTTCAAAGTTATCTCTATGATAGAGATAGCAATGTTATTGTCTATGATGATTGGGGTCTCTTTGAAGTTGAATCAACCATGTTCATCCACACATGTGATATCTTAGAATCCTTTTGACAGTAACTAGGTGTGATATCTTAGGGTTTGCTTGATGTCGTTCACAAATACATGTGACAAACATGATATCAGGCCTGCTAGCTAGGAGGTATATAAAAGACCCAATCATAGCCCAGTAGAGATGTTCATCCACACACTCCCCCTCAAGATCAGGTCCACGAGAGTGGTTTCTTGCTATTGGTATCTTAGTAACCTTACAATCAATCATGTTAAATCTTGTAAGTATGTCTTGTACATACTTTGACTGACTTATGAAGATGCCACTGTCAACTTGCTTCACTTGAATTCCTAGAATGAAGTTGAGTTCTCCCATGGCACTCATTTTAAATCTATCCTTCATTAGATTCTCAAAATCTTTGAAGAGTTTTGGATTAGTTGCCCCGAAGATAATGTCATCTACATATACTTGAACTAGCATTATGTCATTCCTTGTACCTTTGATGAATAGAGTTCCATCTATAGTACCCCTTTTTGTAGCCATGCTGATAGAGATACTGAGATCAACTCTCATACCATTTCCTCAGTGCTTAGTGCAGCCCATAATGTCACAACCCAACCTTGACGGCGGAAACATCGAGATGTGAGGGTTAAGATCGTTTACAACCACATAACTCTGGTAATAAACCCAAATATAATAATTATAAGTTTCAAATGTAACATTACAAGCATAAGTCTCAAACAAGGAAAACAACATGCATAAAAAGTAAAATTTCAAGTTCATCCATTTATTTGACTAGGTCCATTCCTAGGTGTGAATAGTTTCAAAGATAGCTATCATACTTGCGTGTTTCCTGAAACATGTTAAAAATAAAAGGTCAACATAATATTGGTGAGATTTTCATAGTTTTCAATACATAAGTATATAAAAGATGGCAATTCATGTTATAAATTAGTGAACAAAGTAACTAGGGATGTAAGACAGATGCGCAATCAAACCTTGACAGTTTACAAGTTTATACGATTAGCTAAGTGTAGTTGGATTAACCAAGTAGGCTTGTAAAGCCCATAGATCTATGACATCGCAAGACAAGTAATAGTTTATGATTGTACATGTAATCATCAATACATGGTAATTACAAAGATCAACTAACCACAACATATAATTGAATTGCCAAGAGTTTACAAGAATCAAACGAATATACAAGTACAATGATTATAAGGTAACATGTTTCACCTTAAAGTGTGAAAATATGAAAAAAAAGTGTATAGAAATACTCACTTGTCAAATAAGTATAGGAATGGTGATTATTATGAAAATATAAATAAACGTTCCAACGGCAAAACCCTTCACAAGGTACAAAAATATATATAATTTACAAGTTTAAGTTTAACAATAAGATTAATATTTTAACAAGAACTAGGGTTTCGATAGGAATATGGAGGTTATTTTTATTAATAACTACAATAGTTATCGAAATCATAAATATATATTTTAATACAATGAAAGGAACTTAAGTAATCCTTTTTATTGTTTTGTGACATTAAACAATAAAATATAAATAAAGTTTTGTAATTAACCTAATTAATCTATAACAAGGGATAACGTAATGACCAATAATATTTGTAGTGATCTCAACTGTAAAGTTTATACATATACATATACATATACATATACATATACATATACATATACATATACATATATATATGTATGTATATATATATATATATATATGTGTGTGTGTGTGTGTGTACATTTATATATGTACGTATTTTTAAACATAAAAACGAACTAGTTATAACCATTGTTAGTACTATTTTATATAGAATATTGAGATGTTTAAAGAAATAAATTTACAAAAGTTTAATAAAGTGATTTAAAAATAAATTTTGTTTATAAAATTATTTTTAATAATTTTTCAGAATTTGTATATAATTTTTTGAAGGCTGAAAAGCCTTAAAAATTAATGGAGGTAGTTGGGTTCAAACCCGGGCCTCAGGTGTAGTATGCATGTGTGTTACCAGTGGACTAGTGGCCTTGGTCGTGCTAAGACTCGGTCCTAAAATCTTATAAACACAATCACATGGAAAACCCCAAAATCCAAGAAGCCTAAATTGTTCTCGGTTCAAATCGAACATCAATTCGATGTTATTAAGTGAATCAACCCTGGGGCTTTTCTTCCCCATGCTTAATCGAACCTAAATATATGATTGACTTACTTGATTTTGTTCGAGTACGATGAGCAAGCAACGAAAACTGTCGTGACCCAATCCTTGATTCGTTTGATACGCAATTGATGACGAAACCAAAATTAAAGCTGTGCGTAGTTTCAAAGGATTGTGTTCTTCGAAAACCCCCAATCAATTGTGTTTCTAAGTGTGCAAAATGTGGGGTTTGACCTGATTGTAGGTCGCGATGAAAATGGGACTTGTTTGGGATGTTTGGTTGTGTTTCAGATGAAACTAGATTATGTAGAAGTTTAGTTACAGTTAAACAATTGTGTAATTGTGATTAATTTGATTATTATTGTGCGTTAATACCTGAACGGCTATATGATTAAAGTTGTCGGTTACGCGATGGTTCGAGTTGTAACCGGTGCTTTAATCACATCTAATGCATGTATTCAAGCTCAAAATAAGTATGCGAAAGAGTTTGGAACAGTTTGTAAATAGGGTTCGAAGAATTTCAATGGGTTTTGGCTCACCGGAGCCTGCCTGAAAAGTGGCTGGACTGGCGGTCGACGGGGGAAAATAGGGGAAACGGTTTGGTGTTTAAAATTTACACAATCAGTCCCTATTGTTTAGCCTTTAACATTTTATGCTCAAACTTACATGTTTAAAGTTTCTAAATTAGCAAATAGGCCCCCTGACTTTTAAATCAAAGTTTTATACATTTTTAAGTTTAATAATTCTTACAAATTATTATTATTAATAACAATATTATTATTATTATTGTTATTATTCTTAGTTATTATTATCATTGTCACTATTGTTCATGAATGAATGGCGAGTTTTCTATATTATTATTAATGTTATTATTGTTGTTGTTGTTGTTGTTGTTATTATTATTATTATTATTATTATTATAATCTATTAGTAATGTCATTATGTTCAATTTAATAGTTTAAATTATTAACTTTTAAATACAAGAAATAATTAATGTAAATAAAGAATCAAACATATATAATCCACAAGTTTCATAAATACCAACAATAGTCCTTACAAAAATAAACAAAGCTAACTTTTAATTATCCAAAAATTCAAGATGTTATAGTCTCCCCAACTTAAAGGAATTTCGTCCTGAAATTAATAATAAACTAAGCGAACAAATGCGGGTATCTCTCCTTCATATGGTCCTCACGCTCCCAAGTGAACTCAGCTCCACACTTATTCTCCCAACGAACCTTGACAATTAGAGTAGTTGTGGTTCTAGTTTTCTTCATAATGCGATCCATAATTCCAACGGGTTTCTCAACAAAGTGCAATGACTCATCGATCTGGATGTCTTCCACGGGAACACGCAGACTCTCGTCGGCCAAGCACTTTCTCAAGTTTGAGACATTGAACACAGGATGAACTCCACTAAGGTCAGAAGGTAGTTCTAGTCCATAAGCCACTTTTCCAACCCTTTTCAGGTTTTTGAAAGGTCCTACAAACCTTGGAGCCGGTTTACCCTTCATTCTAAAGTGAACAACACCTTTCCACGGTGAAACATTAAGAAGAACCATGTCGCCAACTTGGAACACCAACCACTTACGGCGCTTATCGGCATAACTCTTTTGTCGACTTCTTCCCACTTCAAGATTCTTGCAAATTGTGGAGACTTTATCAGTCATTTCTTGTATGAGTTCAGGACCAATGATGAAGTTTTCTCCAACGTCGGTCCAACAGATCGGTGATCGGCATTTACGACCATAAAGTTCTTCAATGGTGCCATCTTGATATTCGAGTGATAACTATTGTTATACGAAAATTCCACGAGCGGTAAATGCGTATCCCAATCACCACCAAAGTCAATGACACAAAGACGTAGCAAATCCTTGAGGGTTTGAATTGTTCGTTCGGTTTGACCATCTGTTTGAGGGTGGTAAGCTGTACTTAAATCCAATTGAGTACCCAAGAGTTCTTGCATAGACGACCAAAAGTGCGAAGTGAAACGAGCGTCTTGGTTGGATATGATGTGCAATGACACGCCATGATGACTCACAATTTCGTCAATATAGATGCGAGCCAATCTTGAAACTTTGTATGTGTCTCGTATTGGTATGAAATGTGCCGTTTTAGTCAAACAGTCAACAATCACCCGTATACTATCATGACCACAAGAAGTACGAGGTAACTTGGTTATGAAATCCATGGATACATGTTCCCATTTCCATATAGGGATTTCGGGTTGTTCAAGTAAACCACTTGGTCGTTGGTGCTTGGCTTTGACCGTTGCACATGTGAGACACTTGAAAACATAGGACGCTATATCTTTTTTCATTCCAGGCCACTAGTATTGACCACGCAGGTCCATGTACATCTTATCGGAGCCAAGATGAATGGGATATCGGGTTTGATGAGCTTCCTTCATAATGAAGTGTTGAAGGTTATCACGATTCAAGATCCAAAGTCGATTCAAGAAGTACCACATGCCGTTCGGTTTCATCTCCAATTATGAGTGAACGTTAAACACCAAATCTTCATCTTTCCCTTCGTCGGCTAACGCAACTTGTTGAGCCTCGCGAATGCATAACTTGAGATCACTATCAATCGTTATGTTTTAAAGCCAGATAGTAGCTTCGTTAACATCCACATGAATCTCGGTATCAAATTCCCATAACGTGTCAAACCAGTGCCTTCGATCTCAGATTTCTTGAAGCGAGACAGTTTTGTTGTGGACCTTGCGACTTAACACGACGGCTACAACATTCGCCTTTCCAAGGTGATAGCGAATGTCATAGTATAATCACTAATCAACTCAATCCAACGTCTTTGTCTCATGTTGAGATCCTTTTGATTGAATATGTGTTGGAGACTCTTGTGATTGGTGTAGACTATGCATTGTGTCCCATAAAGATTATGTCGCCAAAACTTCAAAGCAAAAACGACAGCACCTAGTTCAAGATAATGGGTTGTGTAGTTCACTTCATGAACCTTCAACTGTCTTGACGCATATGCTATAACCTTTCCTCGTTTCATAAGAACACAACCAAGACCTTGACTAGAAGCATCACAGTACATAGTGAAATCGTCGTTCCCATCGGGGAGTGTTAGTATAGGAGCGTTACACAGCTTGCGTTTTAGTGTCTCGAAATCCCCTTCTTGCTCAGGTCCCTATTCAAAAAGTCAGTTCTTTTGGGTTAGAACCGTTAGTGGTTTAGTAATCTTCGAAAAGTTTGCTATGAACCTATGTTAATATCCCGCTAAGCCCAGAAAAGAACGAACCTTAGTTGGGGTTATGGGAGCACACCAATCTTTCACGACTTCTATTTTAGCAGGATCAACGTGAATTCCTTGGTTATTCATCACATGCCCTAAGAATTGAACTTCTTCTAGCTAGAACTCGCACTTGGAGAACTTGGCGTATAGTTGCTCATTCGTTAAAAGTTCGAGAAATTGTCGCAAGTGCGTCTCATGATCAATTTTCGTCTTGGAATAAATAAGAATGTCATCAATGAACATTATCACAAACTTATCCAAATACGGTTTACATACTCAATTCATGAGATCCATGAACACGGCAGGTGCATTGGTCAAGCCAAAAGGCATAACCATGAACTCATAATGTCCATATCGAGTACGAAAAGCGGTCTTTGGAATGTCTTCATCGTTAATACGTAATTGATGATACCCAGAACGTAGATCGATCTTTGAGAATTGGGTTGCTCCTTGAACTTGATCGAAGAGATCATCGATTCGAGGAAGAGGGCATCATTTTTTGATGGTAAGCTTGTTGAGTTCCCGGTAATCGATGGACATACGGAATGAACCATCTTTCTTCTTCACAAACAGCATAGGTGCACCCCATGGTGAAGAACTAGGACGAATGAAACCCTTATCGGTCAATTCTTGCAGTTGACTAGCTAGTTCTTGCATTTCAGACGGTGCAAGGCGATAAGTTGATTTAGCCACAGGGTTCGCACCAGAGATCAAGTCAATCTTGAATTCAACTTCTCGCATGGGAGGTAACCCCCTAAGATCCTCGAGAAACACTTCGGGAAAATCTCGCACGAGAGGTATGTCTTTCAGTTCCTTACCCTTGGCTTTCGTATTAACTACATACGCCATGAAAGCTACGTTGTTCTTACTTAAGCACTTTCGGGCCTTGATGCAGGACATAAGTTTGAGTCCTTGGGATGACTTCTCCCCAAAGACTTTCAAAGTATCACCCGACAGTAAGGGAATTCAAATGCACTTCTTGAAGCATAAAATTTCCGCGTGTTGCTTGGCTAACGAATCCATGCCAATAATAACATCAAAGCTTCCCAGTTGCATGGGAATAAGGTCGATGGAGAACTCGTGTTTGTTGAGGTTTAAGGTACAATCACGTATTACGGCATCAACGACGATCGATTTTCCATCGGCTACTTCGACTGTGAAGGATCTTTCCAGATTAACACGCGGCTTAGAAAGTATAGGCTCGAACTCCAAGGAAACGAAACTCTTATCCACACCCGAATCAAACAATACAGAAGCATAATGACTATTAACAAGATACATACCTGTTTGGTAATAACCTATTATTGGTATGATGAACACAGGTAGGAATTTTTACAAGACAAAGAACGATTTTAAAAAAATTCAACGACGTACCATTAACCACGTCGTTGTTGGCTTGTGCTTGATTGGCGTTGATGTTGAAAGCCCTTCCATGAGCTGGTGGCACAGTTCCCGCATGGTGAGGAAATTATGGACGTATATGTCCAGGTTCGCCACAGTTATAACAGCTTCGGTTGGTAAGCATCGCAGTGTTGTTTGGCGCGCGAAGACAAGTAGCCACCAAATGCCCATACTTCCCACGCAACGAGCAGACTCGGCATGGAATGATGCTCGCGTGGTGGTACCTGCACGTATTACACATTGGTATGGCCTAACATAAGCTCTAGCCACGGGGCTTGATTTGCAACCACCACTAGTCTTTGAGGAGCATTTTGTGCTGTCACAACATAGTTGTGTGTCGGGGTGAGCTTAAGCTTCTTGTTATGAGAGGATGACTTCGCCTTTCCTCCCTTGTTGCTTCGGGTGTCACCTTTGCAGTAGACTTGGCACCTTTCACCGACATAGTGCCAGCCCTAATATGATTCTCAGTGAGATGTGCGGTGATAGTAATTCCCTCTTCCAAAGTTATGAGCCTACTACCCACCACGGCATCTTGCATTTGAGGTGGTACCCCCTTGATAAACTTCTTAATGTTGCGTGGAACAGTGTCCACCATGTGTGGCAGAAGCATACTTAACTCGTGATGCCGGGTAGAATAAGCCAAATGATTTCCACCATCTTGCTTGAGATTCCAGAATTCTTCCTCCAATTTTTGTAACTCTCTCCTCAGGCAAAACTTTTGGATCATTACATCCTTAAATTCTTCCCAAGGTAATGCCAAGGTAGTTTCAGCCCCTCGGTTTCTCTTTTCACTATTCCACCATGTTAGTGCCCGTTGTTGAAGGACACTTGTAGCATATCGAACCTTGAACTCATCGGGGCACTCGCTAATGATGAATGTGTTCTCCATACTTTCAAACCACTCAAGAAGTCTAGTGGCTCCTTCTTTTCCACTAAAACTAGTGGGTTTGCACGAGTTGAAATGTTTGAAGGTGCAGGTGCGATTATTTCTGCCTTGGTTATTGCTGTTTTCTCCTTGACCATTTCCATTGTTACTGGAATTGGTCATCAAGGTGCTATTGAGTTGAGCGACCATAGTTGGGATGCCGATAGCCATTTGTCGTGCAATCATGGTGGCTAGCTTACGGTCGGAACTTCCATGCTTTCAATGTGACGAGACATGCTGGATATACAAAATGAGTTAGTTATGGGAAAGAGGATTTAAAGGATAGTAATTTAAACAAGGATAAGATAAGAGTTGTAAGATACATGGAATTCCATTTGGTAACACATTACCATTTGGAAACGATGACATGTCCAGGTGAATTGACCCATTTGCCTTGGGAAATTGTGTATATCGACCATAGTTTATCACTCATCCCAGAAATCCCCAGGTAAGCATAACTAGTCCCATAGGATTTATGCGAAATGCTTACCTTAGCCCGAAGGCCTTTTGCCAGGAAATCCAGAATACAGATGTTTATGTGTGTAAAGATTGTATGAAGAGGCTGAAGCAACCCAAACACCCAAAGTCTTTCCTGCATGCTCCACAAGTACACTAAAGAAGATTGCTTTGGAAGTTTCACACTTGCAACAGGAATATTCTAAGTGTGAAATCTTCAGAAGCCAAGACCAATATCTTCCGAAGCCAAAGATGAAGTCTTCTGAAGCTTTAATAGACAAAGTCTTCCAAAGCCAACACTTGAAGATAGATTTCTTCTGAATACTTTTAACAATATGCTTTATCTAATGTACTTTTCCATAAAGCTGGACCCCTTTTCGCTACAACTCTGTAAAGTCACCAACTTACATGAATTGGTGAAAAGGTCCATGCTTTTGGTAACTATATGTTGGATCAAGAAGAAGGCTGGTGTAACCAAAATCAAAACACTTAGTCAAATTTTGGTGCTACTTAAAAAGGCTTCCGAAGCCAAGTATGGAACTTCCAAAGGTTGTAGAGTTCTTCCGAAGACAAAGTGAAAGATCAACTTCCGAAGACAAACTCTACTTCCAAAGTCAAAGAACTTACTTCCGAAGATCAAGTCTAGGAAGAATAAATCAGAAGACTACTTTCAAAGTATGAAGAAAAGAAGAAGTCCTCAAGCCTCAGAAGAAGTAGCCTCTTCCGAAGCTTCGGAAGTACTTGTTCTTCCAAAGCCATTTAACCTTCGGAAGACACTGCTATAAACCAGTGGACATAAGTATGGTCTCTGACACTTCGCTGCAGACCTCTGATACTGCACGACACTTTCTCAAAGAGCCATGTAATTGACCATACTTTATTCCACTGTTCATCTTTTATGATAGTACAAGTTACCAACTTTAGTTGGTGACAAAAGGTAAGTCAGGGACATGTCATGACTATGATATCTCAGATAAGACTTTATGTAAGATAACTTAAAACTATAGCTTTGTAGTATTTGCTTTAGTTATAGAAACGCAGCTGGTATCAAAGTATATCCGGCTGTAGGTAGTATTATATATAGTTTCTCAATGTAACTCATAACAACATGCTTGTAAGAGTCTTGTAACCTTTGAGTTGAGAAACAATATAAGGAAGTACCTTGAAAATTACTTCTTGTGTTCTTACTACTTATTTTATTGTGATCAACTCTTATAGACTCTGCCTTCATCCGAGTGTAGTTCAAGTGTGTTTGAGAGATAAACAAAGTGTTAAGTGACATTAACTGATCCAACAATTGGTATCAGAGCTTTTTAGGCTCTTGATTGTAAGATCTCACCATCCAAATCAACCTGTTTTTCACTCCTCCCTACAACTCCCTTAAAATGGCCCTTAACAAATCCGAAGTAGAGATGGGAACTATGATCAAAGCTCCTATCATTACTCCTGAAAACTTTAGGTCTTGGAGCAGAAGAATGGAAGGCTTCATCAGATACCAAGACAACAAAATGTGGAGCTCCATTGTCAACGACCCGTATAAACCCAAGGTGGCTTCACCCGGAGGAAACGGTGCCATGATAGAAAAAGCTGTTAAGGATTATTCTAATGAGGACCGGAAAAAGATGGACATCGACAACAATGCAATGACTATTCTTATGACTGCAATATCCAACTCCACTATGGTGGGGTTTGAGCATTGTATGTTTGCCAAAGAATTGTTTGATGCACTTGCTCAGATGTATTCAAGCTCCAACGACTCCAAGAAGGACTCATTAAAGTAACAGTTCGAGAACTTCACTTACATTGCTGGAGAGACCCTCAGCCAGCAATATTTCAGGTACATGGATCTTATTTCTTCTCTTCAGTCTGTGAAGATCACTCCTGAACTTAGAGATCTCACAAGAAAGTTCATGAGTGCTCTTCCAAATGAGTGGATATTCTACCGTGTCTCTATCAAGAGGACAAAGAACTTGAACTCTCTCACTATGACAGAACTCTATGGCATCCTTGATGGATATCGCCTGGAGATGGAGAGTAAGAAGGGCCACCAAACAAGCAGACCTCTGAGTCTTCCTACTAGCAATGCATTAATGGTTGCTGAAGGCTTAGTACCCCCATAACCTCAACACTACCTAACTTACCACTAGCAACCATCCTGCTCTTCTGGACCATACATTACTTTCCCTGAGACTCCAAGGTCTCAACAGGCTCAGCACAGTTCCTTTCAGGACAGTTGTGCCTTTGTCTCAGGAAGTGGACACTCTGGTGATTTTCAATATTGTTTTGATGATCTCTAGTGTTTCAGTCCAAACGACGTAGAGTATGTGGACATCTTCCAACAGATGGCTCTGTTAACCTACAGAGCAAAGAAGTTCTTTAAGAGAACTAGAAGGCAATTCCCTCAAAACCCAACTACTAGCAAGTTTGGGTTTGACAAAGCCAAGGCCAAATGTTACAACTGTAACCAACTTGGTCATTTTGCAAGGGAATGCAAGGCTCCCAAGACAAATCCGGGAACTCCACGGGCCTCCACACATCCCTCTACATCAAAGCCCACCGGAAAGACAATTGAAACAACTGCAATGGCTCAAGAAGTTGAATGGAGCTTTATGGTACAGGATGTGACTCCTGCTCAAGCTCTCATGGCCGGAACAGATGATAACTAGGTATATGAACATCTCTGGACTCTTGCCTGTATAGCTAAGGTTAAATTATATCAAGACTACAATATGAAAATTAAATCTAATATTGAGTCTTTAAATGTTCTGAAATCTGATTTTAAAAGGGCTGAATCTGACTATCAAAAGAAAATTGAAGAGTTAGAGGAAATTGTGTCCTTATTAAAACATGAACACACAAATTTCAAGACTTAAATAAAGGATTTGATATCCAAATTGTTTGAGGCTCAAGCCCAGCTTGTCACTGCTGAGGCTCAAGCCAGGAAGTATGCTATTTCTGAGCAGAACTTCCAAGCTATTATTGCATCATCCTCCCACTCCAAGATCTGTTACCAGAACAAAGGAGGATTAGGGACCAATGAAATTGCTCCACTACATTTTTATGAGTCAATAAGAAAACCTAGATGTGATACTGAAGAGTAAGAAGTCCCAACTACTGACCCATCTTCATTAGAGTTAAAGGATGAAGCAATAATAGTGGCCACCACAGGCAATAAACAGGTAAATCTACCCACCTGTCCTAGTGAAGATCAAATCCTAACCACCAAAGCCAGAAGAAGCAGAGCTAAAACTGCCAGAAGAACTGCTAAGAAAGTGGCTGAGTCTAAGCTGATGATTGACCCAAAGCAAAAGGGTGTTTTTATCTCAGCTGGATTCCAGGTGATAGGTGCTTTTGATTCAGGAAAGGAGTGTAGTACCAACAATCCTGTCCTGCCAAAGGATCAGAAGTTGAAGGGAAAGGTTGCTGATGAAGAGAAAAAGCACAAGAAACAACAATCCTCACATTCCCAAAAGACTAACATTGCATGCATAATGTGTGGCCTGCAAAACCATATGGCTAAAGATTGTTACTATAATCCTGCTAGCACACATTATGTAAATAATGTTAGAAAAGAAGGAGTCAGGGAAGGTTTCATATTTGGACCTTATCAAACGGTTCAAGTGGTGAAAAAGGGAAAGCTGTTCCGAAGCAAGGTTGCTTTCGAGAGAAAATCCTTCTTCCGAAGGGAAAATGGCTTCGGAAGGAAAAGCTATTAAAGTTCAGAAGAACAAGAAAGCTCCCTTAAAACCATCCCAGAAGAAGACTGCTTTGGAAGAAAAGGTGGTGAAGGTTGCTTCCGAAAAGAAAGAAGCTTTGGAAGAATGCCATGCTGCAAAAGCTTCAACAAGCTCATCCTCTGTGATCAACCAAAGGATGGATTTGAAGATCAAGGAAGATGCTATAGTCCAAACCTCTTTTTCTAAAACATCCATTGAACCCCCATGCTTAACTTTTGGTTCAATTATGTCACTATCATTGGAAGAACCCAAGACCAACAAGGCTTGGGTATCCAATCAAAACTAATAATCTCATATTGTGTGCAGGGACATCCATATGACAAGAATAACAACATATGGATTGTGGATAGTGGATGCTCCAGGCACATGACATGGAGCACATCTCTCCTTTAACAGTTTCAACATTATGATGGAGGTCCTATCCAATTTGGAGGTGAGACCGGCGGATATATTTCTGGCAGAGGGAGTATATCCAACGAGAAGTTATAAGTTGACAAAGTTCACTTTGACAAACAGCTTGAACACAATCTGTTAAGTGTTTCTCAGTTTTCTAATCAAAAGCACCAAATGCTTTTCTCAGAACATGAGTGCATTATCATCAAACCAGGGATGACAATTCCTCCGGAATTGGTGCTTTTTAATCTCCTTGGAAAGGGGATATGTACAAGCTTGATATGAACAATGCTTCCCCAATGGGTGAAGTATCATGCTTTTCTTTCCAAAGCAGAAAGTGATGAGTCAACACTTTGGCATAAACGTATGTGTCATGTAAATTTTAAAAAAATGAATAAATTGACTAAAAATAACTTGGTACAAGGTTTGCCTAAAAAAGATTTTTTCTGCAAATATAATTGTGTTGCATCCCTGAAAGGGAAGCAACACGGAGCATCTCATAAATCCAAAAGTGCTAACTCTATCACTACTCCATTACACTTATTGCACATGGATCTTTTTGGTCCCACAAGTATAGTGAGCATTAGAAGGAAATCATACTGCCTTGTGATAGTTGATGATTTTACAAGATTTACATGGGTATTCTCTTTAAAAACTAAAGATGAAACTGCTGAAACATTAAAATATTTTATCTTTAAAATAGAAAATCAAATTGATCACAGGGTTAAAATAATTAGAAGTGATCAAGGGACTGAGTTTAAGAACCTCTTTCTTGACTCATTCTGTAACTCAAAAGGGATCGCCAAGCAATATAGTGCTTCCAGAGCTCCTCAACAAAATGGTGTTGCTGAGAGGAGGAACATGACACTTATTGAGGCTGCTCGAACTATGTTAGCTAATTCAAAACTACCTCTAACATTCTAGGCAGAGGCAGTCAGCACTGCATGCTATGTGCAGCAGGTGTACCATACTTAACACAAAGGACAATTTGGCAAAATTTGCTAAAAAGTCGGATGATGCTATCTTTGTTGAATACTCTTCTAGTTCTAAAGCTTATAGGGTATACAACATTAAGAATCAACAATTTGAGGAGTTATCCAATATAGTTGTTAATGTGCACACTTCTTGTGTTAGGGGGAATGGACCTGATCATATCTTTGATTTATTATTGTATCCAAACTATTCTAAGCCATCTTGTGAGAATGTTTCACTTGGAATAGGCGTTCAAAATGAAGTTGATGCTGTTGCTGATGCTAATCAACTATTTGAGCTACCCAGACCTCTTCCAAGTTCTCCAAGAGTTGCAATAAATCAAGCTTCCACTATTTACAGATCAGATAGTATAACTATGTCAATGAATAGTTAAGCTTCAACAAGTGAATAACCTGGTGATCCTCAAAATTCATCAGGTGATCCTACATAACACCAAGCTAATGGAAGAAGCATCTTGAAGGAACAGACAACTGTTAATGCTACTTCACATCCAACCATTAATGATGTTTCTCATTCATTCAATAAGTCCTCATTGAATGACTTTGAAACAATATCTGGACAAAGTGTTCAAGTTCCTGAGCAGAATATTTCCAACCTGGATCTATCTCTGCAACTGGAAGTGATTCCTCGTCTTAGGATTCATAACACTCATCCAACTGAGAACATCACAGGGGATGTCTCTGAAGGTGTGAGAACAAGTGGGCAGACTCATCATGGGAATGTCTGCCTGTACTCATGTTTTGTATCCCAGATGGAACCCAAGAAGGTAGAAGATACCTTGAAAGATAATAGCTGGCTTGAATAGATGCAAGAGGAGCTGCTTTAATTCAAGAGAGAGAAGGTTTGGAACCTATGTTCGCTACTATCTGGTCAACTACCTATAGGCACTAAAGGGATTTTTAGAAACAAGAGAGATGATAGAGGCTTGATTATCAATAACAAGGCAAGACTAGTGGTTCAAGGATACACCTAAGAGGAAGGAATCGTTTATACTAATGTCTTTGCACCTGTTGCAAGACTTGAGGCAGTTAGGATCATCCTTACTTATGCTGCATCCAAGGATTTCACTGTCTACCAGCTTGATGTCAAGTGTGCTTTTCTATATGAGGATATAGATAGGGAAGTCTATGTGTGCCAACCTCTAGGATTTGAAGACCCACAACACCCCAATTATGTGTGCAAATTGGATAAAGCTCTATAAGGGCTGCACCAAGCACCTAGGCTGTGGTATGAGACTCTGTCTCACTTTCTTCTGAAGAATGGTTACACTAGAGGTACCATTGATAGGACTCTCTTCATTAGAAAGTCTAGAAAGGACATTTTGCTTGTTCAAGTCTACGTTGATGACATCATATTTGGTTCTTCTAATGACCAAATGTGCAAGGACTTTGAAAGCATTATGAAGACTAAGTTTGAGATGAGTTCCATGGAAAAAATGGACTTTTTCCTTGGAATTCAGGTAAAGCAAATGAAGGAAGGGTTCTTCATCAATCAAAGTATGTTACTGATATCTTAGAAAGATTTGAGATGAAAGATTGTAAGCCAGCCAAGACACCCATACCCAGAAACCATAATCTTTGTCCTGACCTTGAGGGAGAGGATATTGATCAACATCAGTATAGGGCAATTATTGGTTCTCAGATGTATCTCACAACCAGTAGACCTGATATAATGTTTGCCACTTGCATGTGCAAGATATCGGCTGCTTCGAAGGTGTCACACCTAGCTGCTGCCAAGAGAATCCTCAGATACCTCAAAGGAGCATCGAAACTACATTCCCGGTATCCTAGGAACAAGGATTTCAATCTCTATGGATACTCTGACAATGACTATGGTGGCTGCAACATTGACAAGAAATCAACATCAGGAGGATGTCAATTTCTTGGTGGAAGGATAATCTCATGGCAATGCAAGAAGCAATCCTGCGTCTCTACATCAACTGCTGAAGCTGAATATATTGCTGCTACAAGTTGCTGTGCTAAGCTACTATGGATTCAGAATCAGATGTTAGAGTATGGATTAAACTTTATGAGTACTCCTATCCATATTGACAACAACAGTGCTATCTCCATCATTAAAAATCCGGTGAAGCACCCAAAGACAAAGCATATTGATATCAGGTACCATTTCATTAGAGATATTCTTGAGAAAAATCTGATTAACCTAATCAAAGTTGATTCAAATGAACAATATGCTGATTTCTTCACCAAAGCTTTTGATGAACAAAGATTTAAGTATCTCATAACAGCTATTAGGATGATAAACATTGATTAGATTACCTCTTTTGAAAATCTTTTAATATGTAATGTCTTATGTTAATACAATATAAGCACTATTACAAAAGATCTCTCTGATAGTTTCTAAGTATAAATTTCTTCCGAAGAGAAATTAACGCTCGGAAGATATTTTCATATCTTCGGAAGCAAAATTTCTCCAAGGATAATTTTCTTCTCGGAAGAATTTTTCAGTCTCGGAAGAAGCGATTGATTTCATATCAGATCTACTTCCGAAGCTTACACAATCTCTCCATTCAGAAAGCAATCCTTACCTTCGGAAGCAAAACCACTGCTTCGGAAGTAAGAGTTGCCTTCGAAAGACAAATTACCTTCGGAAATGTTTTATATTCGGAAGAGAGATTTTACTGTGTAACGGAAATCTCTTGGGCCCCACACTGTTAAAAGCAAAGGTTTTGTTAATGATGTCGGATTATTTAACTGAATTAAACCTTACCGCCACTATCATTTCGTCCACTAAAACATCACATCACCTTATCCTAACCCCCATTACCACCATTCCACCCTCTTTTAAATAATCCCGACTATTCACTTTTATCTTCTTACCTAAATTTTACTGCCCTAAAAATTTCCTTCACTCTAACTTTACCCAATCTCAAATTCATCCTCATTCACCTTTCTCAAATGGCACTCAACACTGAGCACAACCAAGTCGCATTTCTAGATTCTTCAAGAGATGCTGACTTCTCATAAATCATCTTCTTTCTCACCCAATCATCTTACTACATAGCTCTTACCGTTAATCCCACTGTTTACTCCAATCACATGGCCAAATTTTGGGATAATGGTCAAGTCAAAACCCTAAATAGGATTTGTGTGTAAGATCCCGCATTTGTGGACAAGAGCTGGTCATCACTGAACAACTCATCAGGGAGCTTCTCAAGCTTCACAATGAAGGTGCTCCTATAGAGTTCCCTAAAACAGATTTAGACAGCACTTACATCCTCATGGGATATGGTGGTGACGTGAGTAGGTCGACTGTCTACAAATTCAACTTCTCCTTCAACTGGAAGTTCCTCCTGCACGTTGTCCTCCACTGTCTATCAAACAAATCTGGGGGATGGGATCAAATCCCATATGAACTAGGATGCTTAGTTCATGAATTGGTGAGAGGTCTCCGCTTCAACTACTCAAGATTTTTGCTGACCAATCTTATTGGAAATCTCCATAGGGACACATTCTTCATGTATCCTAGATTTCTTCAACACATCATCAACTGTGAGCTGGACTAGAGTCAGCTTGTCTGTGTAGCTACTTTGACTATCCCTCAAATGAGGCCTACCATCTTCAAAACTTTAAAGAAGGATTCCACCAACTTCACTGGAAGGTAAACTTCTCTACTTCAAGGTATGACTAAGCATATAGCTCCTAGTGACATCCCTGTTCACCCCACAGGTGATGAACCCACACCAGCAACTGCCCCCATAATGCCTACACTGCCTTCTCACCCCATCACCATCACATACAAGAGATGCCCTAAAGGAACCCTTGTTCAATCTACTCTGATTGTACAAGCCCCTCCTGTTCAATCCAAAAAGACTAGAGTGAAACAATGGGCTCCCACTCAGTCTAAGGTCTCACCATCCTTCTCATTTGACCTCAATTTGGGTTTTGAGTCTCCTTAGTCTCAAACCCATGAGCCCGAAACCCAAGCCAACAACCCTCAGAATGAGTATTTATACTCCACTGAGTTGCCAACAAAGGACAGCCTCACTAGAGGCTCAATGCCTGTAGACATTGACCAATGTCCCGGGTTAGTAGGCTTAACCTCCTTATCTTTCACTAACCTTCTCTTCAAAACTAATAAAGAGATAACATCCCTCCACGACAATGAAGTTGATCTACAACACCCTCTCCAAGATCAACAGAGCCCAGAGAGGCATCTTATCTCTAGCCCCCATCAGCAACCTATTACTAAGGTGAGTCTCACTGATGTGGAGGAGACTCATGCAGATTCAGATGCCACTACAGAAGGCGCCTCAATGGACCTTATTCACAGTGGTAACATCTCTGAGACTGAATCTACGGCAACGATGCATTTTGATGACTCTAACAGAGACATCATTAAGCAGGGGAAACCAGGGTGCCATGAAACCACATCTGGTGGAGAGGCTGAACATACTAGGTATGTTACCTCATGTCCCCGTGATTCTTCAAAAGAAGATGAGGGAAGCATTCAACTCCTCATACAAGACCTACTTTCTAAAATCTCAAACCTTGAATCCAAGGTTAGGACATTAGAAGAAAGGTCTGCCACTCAGCAACTTGAGATTGACACTCTCAAGGCTCAACTTGCTGAGAAACAAATTTAGAGATCTGTTAGGCACGTACCTGTTCAGGTCTCCTTGACCTCTTCCACCAGCTTATCTAGCTCTCAAGATGATGCTACCAAAAAGGGGGATAGTGTTCAGAGACAAACACTTGAGGATCCATAGAGCCAAATTTCAACTTCAAAACTTTCAGCTCCTTTCACAACTTTGTTTGAGCCATCCCAAGTTCTACTTCAAATCGACCCAAGGATGCCTAGAGATCTCTACAAACTCTTTTCCAAGTTTCTATTGAGATCCTCTATTGATCAACCAAGCCCTAATTCTGCCATGATGTACTTTGGAGCAGAAGAGCTTTAGAGGCTAAGTGCACCTTCTACCACTGTAGAAGAAGTTGGTCAACCTAAGGTCCAAATAGAACCTGAGATTCAATTCAAAGGGGAAATGAGGACTGATGGCCCAACAACTGAAACAGTTGGTACAAAATCTGCACCTCCTCAAACTTCCGAAGCTGAAGTTAAAGCCTCAGAAGAACAACCAAAATCTTCAGAAGCTGAAATAAAAGCTACAGAAGCACTGTTCTCTTTGTCCAAGACCTAATCATCACAGATGCAATTCTGGAACTAGCATCTGAGGTGAATAGTGAGGACTTTCTGGATCAACCTCTTATTCAGACACCCTCTCTGCCTCTCTCACAATCTGAATCCACTCTCCAAGAACCACCAAAGTCAAGCTCTTCAAAGGATAAAAAAAGGGATGAAGAAAATGACTGCGGAAGAGCTTCAGGAAGAGGAGAAGATTGAAAAGCTTAAACAAAAAGGAAGACTTCCAACTGGGAAGCTGTTAGCTGCCAGTACAAAAGCAGTTGCAGCCAACCAGGGGGCTGTCAACAACAAAAGAAGGGAAGAGATCATTGACCAGCTCATTCAACTTGCAGCTGCCAATGAAGAAACACTCCTCCTATCTTTAGAGGAGTTGGTGGAACTAGAAAAGGCAACCAGGCTGCAGAAGGAAGCAACAAGGTTGGCCTCAGAGGAAGAAAAGGAAAAGGAACAGATGGAAGCTGACATGCATCTAAGGATGGAAAGGATAGATTTCCTAACCTCCAGAGGCTTCTCTCTTCAAGAGATGTCACCACATAATAATGAAACGATCCTGTGGCTCTTCAACAAAGATCAGGATCAAATGGAGAAAGAGAGAAAAAGAGCTGCAAGAGAAAAGCTGAAGGAGAAGAAGAAGAAGAAGGAAGAAGAAGCAAGGGTCACTGCAACCAAGAAAATTGGTGAGAAAGCCTGGATGAAAGACTATCCCCGGGCTTACGGCTTCTCTGGAAGGCAGGTGGGTGCCATGTCTGAAAGGACACTCCAACGGATTGTCAGTGAAATCAAGGCTGACATCCGTTTGGGCAAAAGGAGAGAGATGTACAGAAGGGTTCAGGGGATGATCTTCACACCAACCACTCAAAACCAACCTAAACATATCCCCTCTCTATTCACCATCAAAACTAAACCTTTCACCCATGAACCCACACCTTTACCCTCATCCACTCCATCTCCTCAACCACTTAAACTACCCATCCTTCAACCCAAAACACTTAACAGAACCATTACATCTCACCATACCCAACAACCTTCCAAGTCATCCCCTCAGCCTTCCAAACATCTCTCCCTCGAGGAGTTCAAGGCAATCAAGACAAAGCTCACCAACTACACAACTTTGAGCTCCATCTCTTGTGAGGAAGACTCTGTCAAACTATCCTATGTTGATGGATCTTCACGTTCCCTCACAAGAGATCAATTTCTTGATCTGCCTAGAGGAACACTGGACCATGCTGCAAGACTTCTAAGCCTCAACTAAGACACATTAAATGATGAAGAGAAGAGACTAAGAAGAAAGCTGGTGACTCTGCTAGATATAAAGAAAGAGGACAACATTCCTAGTCAGTATCTTATGCCTAAAAAGAAAATACTCAAGTGGAGCTTCGATGAAGCTACTCATAACTTTGTTGTGGAAAGAGAGAATGGTGAAGTCAACAGACTGAATGCCACCTCTCTGCTACACTCTAGCAGGTTTGATATTATTGAGTTAGTAGAGAAACCATTCTCCAACCCCTCCAACTCTAAAACTGCTGCTCTCATCAGAAATCATCTCAGCAGTCTTCATCTTGCCGAGTTAACTGCAAAAGCCAAGATTGAAGAAGAGTGGAAGTTGAGAAGAAAGGAAGACAATGAAAGACCTCCTACCAAGGGCACCACCTTTCTACAGGTGGTAAGGGTCCTAAATTGGAACCTATAGTTAGATGGGAATATGATTATAGCTCCCATCAACTAACTCTTTTCAGAGGGCCACAACAAAGGGTACATATCATTCAGGGTGATAGATTGGAGTTCCTGTCAACTAAATATTTGTACAAACTTCTCAGCATCACATCAGGAAAGAACAAGGAAACTGACAAATATCTAATCTACTTACTGCGGAAAGTTTTGACGAGTAGAAACAAGTGAGGTTTTGGTAGCATCAGCCTAGGGGGAGTTTGTTGGATCAAGAAGAAGGCTGGTGTGGTGCAACCAAAACCAAATCACTTAGTCAAATCTTGGTGCTACTTACAAAGGCTTCCAAAGCCAAGTATGGAACTTCCGAAGGTTGTAGAGTTCTTCCGAAGACAAAGTGAAAGATCAACTTCCGAAGACAAACTCTACTTCCGAAGTCAAAGAACTTACTTCCGAAGATCAAGTCCAAGAAGAATAAATCAGAAGACTACTTTCGAAGTATGAAGAAAAGATGAAGTCCTCAAGCCTCGGAAGAAGTAGCCTCTTCCGAAGTATAAGTGGCTTCGGAAGTACTTGTTCTTCCGAAGCCATTTAATGTTCGAAAGACACTACATTGAACCAGTGGACATAAGTATGGTCTCTGACACTCCACTACAGACCTCTGATACTGCATGACACTTTCTCAAAGAGCCATGTAGTTGACCATACTTTATTCCACTGTTCACCTTTTATGATAGTACAAGTTACCAACTTTAGTTGGTGACAAAAGGAAAGTCAGGGACATGGCCTGACTACCATATCTAAGATAAGACTTTATCTAAGACACCTTAAACTATAGCTTTGTAGTATTTTCTTTAGTTATAGGATCCCAGCTGGTATCAAAGTATAATTGGGTGTAGGTAGTATTATATATAGTTTCTCATTGTAACTCATAACAACATGCTTGTAAGAGTCTTGTAACCTTTGAGTTGAGAAGCAATATATGCAAGTACCTTAAAAAATAATTCTTGTGTTATTTACTACTTATTATATTGTGATAAACTCTTATAGACTCTGCCTTCATCCGAGTGTGTTCAAGTGTGTTTAGTGACATTAACCGATCCTACATTGTAAACTTTCTACTTCATATACTTTATCCTTTTTGTAATAGATAAGGATGTGAGCTAAGGCATGTCATAGTCACTAGTCAAAAGGCAATCTGCCTTTTGGCTCTACAATTGAATTTTTTTTGTGTCTAATCAATTGTATCCAACTGGCCTTCAAAGTATGGCCGGCTGTAGGATGTAGTATAAGTATCTCATGTTCTTGTAACTTTCTTTTATGCTTTGTAACACTTCTAATAGAACTTGAGAAAGCAATATACTAAAATCTTGAAAACCATCTACTTGTGTATCTTGTTCTCTTGTTCTGTCTCTTACTTACTTGTGTTCTTAGTATCATCTATTGAGCTTAATCTAGATCGTTGTTTGATTAAGTTAAGTTGCTCTCCTCTTTGTGTTGTTGTGTTGTAAAACTGATATGGAAACTGGAACCATAAACTGATATGGAAACTAGAACCATAAACAAATCCCCACTGATCACTCTTGATGACTTTGACACCTAGTGCCAAAGAATGGAAGGTTTCATCAGGTCTCTAGATTCAAGAATGTGGGAATTTGTTGAGAATGAACCATACATACCAAGCACCTCTTATTCTAGTTGTGGTGGTATGATACCCAAGTTTGTGGCTGACTACTCTGATGAAGATAGGAAGAGAGTATAGATTGACCAGAAAGCCATGACAGCCCTTCAAACTGCCCTTCCTAACTCTATGTACAGAGGTTTCAAGAAATGCAAAAAAGCTAAGCAGCTGTAGGATGCATTGAAACTGATGTATGAGGGTTCCTCTAAAGCAAAGGAGAACAAGAAGGATCTCCTGAAGCAGCAGTTTGAAAACTTCACCTTCAAAGTAGGTGAAACCATGACTCAACAATACTTCAGGTACGTTAAGATAGTGGATACCCTAGTGGATGGAGTAGTTGCTCTTGTGAACAGAGATATTGTAAGGAAGTTCATG
>BJCM01264368.1:0-19194 GCA_018326385.1 Flaveria bidentis
ATGTCGGATTATTTAACTGATTTTAACCTTACCACCACTGTCATTTCTTCCACTAAAACATCACATCACCTTATCCTAACCCCCATTACCGCCTTTCCACCCCCATTTAAATAATCCCGACTATTCAATTTCATCTTCTTACTTGAAATTTTTACTGCCCTAGAAATTTTTCTCCACTCCAATTTTAGCCAAGCTCAAATTCACCTTTCTCCAATGGCTCTCAACCCTCAGCACAACCAAGTCGCACTTCTTGATTCATCAAGAGATGCTGACTTCTCTGAAATCATCTCCTTTCTCACCCAATCATCTTACTACATAGCCCTTACCGTTAACCCCACTATTTACTCCAATCAAATGGCCAAATTTTGGGAAAATGGTCAAGCCGAAACCCTAAATGGGATTCGTGTTCTAGAGGTCCAGCATTTGTGGACAAGAGTTGGTCATCACTGAACAACTTATTAGGGAACATCTCGAGCTTCATGATGAAGGAGCTCCTACTAATTTCCCCAAAGAAGATTTAGACAAAATTTATATCCTCATGGGATATGGTGGAGATGTAAGCCGGTCGACAGTCTACATGTTTAACTTCTCCTACAACTGGAAGTTCTTCCTGCACGTTATCCTCCACTGCCCATCAAACAAGTCTGGGGGATGGGATCAAATTCTGTATGAACAAGGATGCTTAGTTCATGGATTGGTGAGAGGCCTACGCTTCAATTACTCAAGATTTGTGTTCACCAATTTAATTGGGAATCTTCAAAGGGAGACATTCTTCATATATCCCAGATTCATTAAACACATAATCAACTGTGAGCTGGAACAGAGTATGTTTGTCTGTGCAGCTACTCTGAATGCCCCTCACATGAGGCCTGCCATCTTTAAGACTTTGAAGAAGGTGTCCAACAACTTCACTGGAAGATTCACTTCTCTGCTTCCAGGTATGATTGAGCGCATAGCTCCTGGTGACATCCCTATTCACCCCACTGGTGATGAACCCACACCATCAACCACCACCACAATACCAACACCGCCTTCTCCACCCATCACCATATTAGAGACCCCCCAAACGAACCTTGTTCAATCTACTTTGATTGAACAAGCCCTTCTTGTTCAATCCAAAAAGACTAGAGTGGAAACATGGGCTCCCACTCAGTCTGAGGTCTCTCCATCCTTCTCTTTTAACCTCAATATGGGTTTTGAGTCTCCTTAGTCTCAAACCCTAGGAGCCTGACACCCAAACCAACAACCCTCAGAATGAATATTTACACTCTTCTGAGCAGCCAACAAGGGACAACCCCACCAAAGGCTCAATGCCTATAGACATTGACCAAGGTCCCGGGTTAGTAGGCTTAACCTCCCTATCTTTTACTGATCTTCTCTTCAAAATTGATGAAGAGATAACATCTCTCCATGGCAATGAAGTTGAACTACCACACCCTCTCCAAGATCAACAAAGCCCAGAGAAATCCCTTATCTCTAGCCTCCATCAGCAACCCATAACTGAGGTGAGTCCCACTACAGAAGGTGCCTCAATGGACCTTATGGATAGTGGTAACATATTTCAGACTGAATCTGCGTCAACCGAGCCTTTTGATAACTCTGAAAGAGACATCATTAAGCACGGGAAACCAGGGTGCCAAGAAACCACATCTGGTGGTGAGGCTGAACAAACTAGGTATGTTACCTTATCTCCGCCTGATTCTTCAAAAGAAGAAGAGGGAAGCATGTAACTCCTCATATAAGACCTTCTATCTAAAGTCTCCAACCTTGAATCCTTGGTTAGGACTTTAGAAGAAAGGTCCACCACTCAGCAACTTGATATTGACAATCTCAAGGCTAAACTAGCTGAGAAACAGACCGAGAGATCTGTTAGGCATGTACCGATTCAAGTCTCATTGACTTCTTCCTCCAGCTCATCTAGCTCTCAAGATAATGCTACTAAAAAGGGGGAGAATGCTCAGAGACAAACATCTAAGGAACCACAGAGCCAAACTTCAACCTCAACATCTATTAGGATCTTGTATTGAACTAAATATTAACTGATTAACGTGTATACCGAATCAAATAGTGCGGAATCGTATTTTATTGGCGATCCAATCAGTGAGAACACACGTAGAAACAATTATGTATTGAATCTAAACGTTAAGAACGATTAGGAATCGATCTACTGCGATCTATGAACTTGGAACAGGTTCTTAGAGGTCTCTGGATGACTAGGGTACGTCTGGAGTCGAAGTGTATTCAATGCTTATGTTCTTCCATGAATTAGGTGGTATTTATAGGTTAGGGTCGCTCATTCGGGCGATTGAACCATTAGCAAGGTTCAGTCGCCCGATTTAGCCATGCGGTTGATCCATTCGCACGACTGAGTGTTCAGTCGTGCAACTGAGTCAATCTCATGTTACAATCATAAGATTGATCCAGTCTCCTGGTTCAGTCGTGCGACTGAGTCATTCGCATGAAGTGGTTCATGCGTATGGTCCAATAGCATGGGCCATTCATATAATAACTTCATATTACTATGTTTGAATGTATTCATTATCATTACCTTATTTATATTACTTCAAACAACCACAAACCTATATAATCAATTCGATAAGCGTTAAACAACTCATTAATGAAATATTAAACATTATAAACACAACCAATAAACATTTGCATTTCATTAAGTACCCAACTATTTTATATGCGTAAGACAATAAAGACATATTACATTAAGATCAGAATCAAGGTACACATGTGTTAGCAAACTCAACACGAATGATGTAGGCTAGACAACAGATAGGAAGGAGTACTCATCTCTCCTTAAGTAGGGGAGGAATATAGAGACTCATGGTACTCAGTAAATCCCATTCCTTTATCATCATAGAATTCTAGGTTGGGTGTTGGTTGATTTAGATCAAGAGGCTGGGGATGGTAACTTTCCCCTGAAGGTTGTTAACTAGAGCGTTTAGACTCTGAGTGAAGGCTTAAGGCTGTTTGGGTAATGAGTTCATTAGGCTAAGCGTGAGGAACCTCAGAACTAATTCTTGATCAGATGGAAGTGGTTTGCTCCTCAAGAGAAGTGGGAGCTCCAGTGTCCACTTCTTCCTATATGGGTAGTGATATGGGAGCCTGCACAAGCTGAGGAGCTTGTGTAGGGGTTCATTTGGATTTTCTTTGGTAGGTAAGGATGATTTGTGGTTGTCTTTATGGTTGAATGGTAGAAGGTGTGGGTTCAACACTAGCTTTTGTTGCTAGGTTGTCACCTTGAGCAATAAGCTCTAACATTATTTGGACAATGGTTGTTTCTACCCCAGAGAAGCGAACAATTGGCTTCTTCATTGTTTTAAAGATGTCGTGCTTTATCTGTCCCAATTTTAGAATATTACTTGTACCCCTCAACTGTGAGCCTAATTCATAGTTGAGAATGTGTTGAACATATCTAGGGAACATATAATACTCTAAGGAGTCCAAATTAGCAAGTAAATTTGTATAAACAAATTGTGTGTACCTGAATTTGACCTCCTAGACCATTCCATGAACTATAAAGGAGAGATCTTCAGGAATCTGGTCGTCGGAGCGCTCGCCGGTGGTCACCGGAAATACGGGCAGAAAGAAGGGGAGGAAGTTCGAGTTTGGAGTTTACACAAATGGCCCCTATAGATTGAATTGTTATTGATTTATGCAAAAAACTTTCTTTTAAAGTTTTTAAAATGATAAAACACCCCTTGAACTTAATTAACTTTAAGTTTTAAACTATTTTAAAGATTTAGCTTTTACAAATTCTTTTTATTATGATTAATAATATTAGTATTATTATTATTGTTGTTGTTGTTGTTGTTGTTGTTGTTGTTGTTGGTGGTGGTGGTGGTGGTGTTGTTGTTGTTGTTGTTGTTGTTGTTGTTGTTGTTTTTGTTTTTGTTGTTGTTGTCGTTGTTGTTGTTGTTGTTGTCAATGTTGTTGTTGTTGTTATTGTTGTTGTTGTTGTTGTTGATGATGTTATTGTTGTTGTTGTTGTTGTTGTTATTATTATTATTATTATTATTATTATTATTATTATTATTATTTTCAATTTAATAGTTAAATTATTAACTTTTAAATTATAGAATTAATGTCAAACAAAGAAACAAGCATAAGTAGCCCTCATAATTCCATAAATGGCAACAATGGTCCTTACAAGAATATAACAACGTTAAATTTCTATTTTATGAAAATACGAAATGTTACAATCCTCATAGAGTGGAGGATCAATGGTTAGGGAGGTGAAGTAGTTTGATAGAGCAAGAAATTGGCAAACCTTTGAGAAACTAGAATCTTTTTTAGAGTCCAACTGAGCAACCTAATTATGTTGCATGTGGAGTTGCATGGAGAAATCAGGGTTATTTCTGCGGTCAAGGTTGGCCATTTAAGAAAGCTTAAAGGTAAAGGAAGATAAGAACAAAGTCAATTGTGGTTTAATTTAGGTTTTGGAGAGTTTAGATAAAGAAGATAGTGAAAGAGGGGGGAACCATTAGGTATATTTATATGAATAGGATCTGAGGCAAAGTTAATAAAAAAGATAAACTTTGAAATCTAGATGTCGGTTCCACCTCTGAAAAAGTGGCCCAAAAAGGTGTTTTATTGAAAGGCGTAAATCTTTCGAATGTATTTTGTCTTCGGAAGTTTTGATAAAAAGCATCCGAAGCTAAAATGGCTTTGGAAGAAATTTCAAAGATTTAGAGAATTTTGCTTCAGAAGATATTTAGACTTGGAATTTTATACTAAAAGCTTTCGAGACTTAAATTGCTTTTGGATGAAAATTGTTCTTCAAATTATATAAGTACTCAAGAAGAATTTTAAGCTTCAGAAGATATTTTGAAATTTCTTCCGAAGGTAAATTTTCTTAAGTATTTATTTGTTTTGAAGACATAATTTTTGTCCGAAGGTAAATACATATCTTCCAAAAAATAAAATGATCAAAATTTCAAAAGTCTAAGAAATATCTTTTAAAAGATTTTTCTTCTAGAATAAACAAGGGCTTATGAAGGTGGTAAAAAGGACGTTCGAAGCTAAATGCAGCATAGCACTTGAGCATAGCAGCTTGCAGTAACAATGTTGTTGGAACTAGAAAGGCTGGGGCAACCAAAACCAAACACTTCAACT
Organism: Flaveria bidentis; assembly: GCA_018326385.1. Taxonomy (NCBI): domain Eukaryota; kingdom Viridiplantae; phylum Streptophyta; class Magnoliopsida; order Asterales; family Asteraceae; genus Flaveria; species Flaveria bidentis. The sequence goes on from BJCM01264368.1 coordinate 5,125, forward strand.
ATTTTGGTGCAACTAATAAAGGACTTTCGAAGCTAAATGCAGAACTTCCGTAGGAAATGGAGTTCTTCCAAAGACAAGTGCAAGATCAATTTCCGAAGGAAAACTCCAACTTCCAAAGACAAAGTCTTCTCTTCAGAAGTTCAAGACTTAGAAAAATCCAAAGACAATGACTTCTGAAGTAGAAGTCCACAAGACACGGAAGAAGTAGCCTCTTCCGAAGTATAAAAGGCTTCGGAAGAACTTGTTCTTCTGAAGCCAATTAACCTTCGGAAGATGCTGTTATGAACTAGTGGATATAAGTATGGTCCCTCTAACACTCCGTTGCAGAACTCTGATATACTGCATAGTGTTTTTTTAAAAGCCCATGTAGTTGACCATATCTTTAGTTGCCAACTTTAGTTGGTGACAAAAGGTAAGTCGTAGACATGTCATGATTACCATATCTTAAATAAGACATTATCTAATATACCTTAACTTTAGCTTTGTAGTATTTGCTTTAGTTATAGGATTCTAGCTGGCATCAAAGTATCTAGGTGATAGTATATATAGTTTCTCATTGTAACTCTTGTAACATGCTTGTAAATGTCTTGTAATACTTCGAGTTGAGAAATAATATATACAAGTACCTTGCAAATCATTTCCTTGTGTTCTTTGTTACTTAATATATTATTATCAACTCTTAGAAGAGATTCTGCTTCATCATAACTATGTGTGTTTAAGTGAGTTTGAGAGAAACTAAGTGTTAGTGACATATATCGATCCTACAATTGGTATCAGAGCTTTTTAGGCTCTTGACTGTGTGATCTTACCATCCAAATCAACCGGTTTTTCATTTCTCCTTTCACCACACTCTAAAATCATTTCCTTGTGTTCTTTGTTACTTAATATATTATTATCAACTCTTAGAAGATATTCTGCTTCATCATAACTATGTGTGTTTAAGTGGGTTTGAGAGAAACTAAGTGTTAGTGATATATATCGATCCTACAATTGGTATCAGAGCTTTTAGGCTCTTGACTGTGTGATCTTACCATCCAAATCAACCGGTTTTTCATTTCTCCTTTCACCACACTCTAAAATTGCTCTTGTTCAAAAATATGCAGTTGAGATAGGGACGATGACTAAAGCACCTATCATCACCCCTGAAAACTTTAGATCATGGACTAGACGGATAGAAGGCTTCGTCAGATACCTTGATGGTAGAATGTGGCAATCCATTGTCATTTTCAAGCTGTTTGATGCATTGTCCCAGATGTATTCTAACTCCAATGACTCGAAGAAAGATTCACTCAAACATCAGTTTGAGAACTTTACCTACATTGCTGGAGAGACCCTCAGCCAACAATACTTCATGTATATGGATTTTATCACCTACCTTCAGTCTGTGGGAATTGCTATTGACTTGAGAGACCTCTCAAGGAATTTCATGAGTTCATTCCCACAGACTTCCAAAGTTGAAGTCAAAGTCTCAGAAGAACAATTTCAGTCTTCCAAAGTCTATTCTCCTTGTCCGATGATCTAATAATCACAACTACAATCCTAGAGATGGCATCTGAGGTGAATAATGAGGACTTTCTCAACTAACCCCTAGCTGAAACAACTTCACTATCTCCAACTACCATCTCTCAACCAGAATCCTCCTCTCAAGAACCACCAAAGTCTAGCACTTTCGAAAATGTCAAAGGCAAGAAGATGATGATTGCGGAAGGGCTTCAGGAGTAGGAAAGTATTGAAAAACTTAAAATGAAAGGCAGACTTCCAACTGGGAAGTTGCTAGCTACTAGTAGCAAAGCAGCTGCAACCAACCAGGAGGCAGTCAACACTAAGAGGAGGGTGGATATCATTGACATGCTCATCAAGCTTGGAGTTGTCAGTGAAGATGTGCTTCTGCTACCTCTAGAGGAGTTAATTGAGCTGGAAAAGGAAACCCTGCTGCTAATTGAACAAAGGGAGTAAGCAGCAAGGTTGGACTTAGAGGAGGAAAGAGATAGGAAGAAAAGGGAGGTGGATTTGCAGCTTAAGAAGGAAATGATAACTTTTCTAACCTCTAAGGGTTTCTCTCTAGAAGAACTATCTCCCCATGACAATGATACAATCTTATGGCTCTTCAACAAAGAGCAAGATCAATTGGAGAAAGAGAGAAAGAATGCTGCAAGGGAAAAGTTAAGGGAGAAGAAGAAGAAAGAAGAAGAAGCAAGACTTGTTGTTTCCAGAAAGATAGGTGAGAAAGCTAAGATGAAGGATTATCTCGAGGCTCACGGCTTCTCTAGTAGGCAGGTGGGTCCTATGTCTGAAAGGACATTGCAGCGACATGTCAGTGACATCAAGGCTAACATTCGCTTAGGGAAAAGGGAAGAGATGTATAAAAGGGGACATGGGATGACCCTAAAATCAATAACTCTACCCCAACCAACAACCCAACCTCAACCTTAACCTCAACCTGAGCTTTCCCATTTCCATTCCCAATCAAAACTGAACCCACCTCCGAATCTTACACCACTGAACCAACACCATCCATCATACCTACCTCATCACTACAACCACCTCAACTACTCATCCTCTAACCCAAAACACTACCCATAACCCAAACACCAGTACCTACCCAACAACCATTCAAACCATCCTATCAGCCTTCTAAACATCTCTCCTTAGAGGAGTTTAAGGAGATCAAGATAAAGCTCATCAAATGCACAACCTTGAGCGATATCTCTTGTGAGGAGGATTCTATCAAGCTGACTTATGTTGATGGATCCTCATGTTCCCTCACAAGAGATCAATTTCTTGATCTGCCAAGAGGAACACTGGACCAAGCTGTCAAACTCCTTGGTCTCAACTCAGATTCACTCAATTATGAAGAGAAGAAGCTAAAAAGAAAGCTGGTGACTCTGCTGGATTCCAAGAAATGGGAAAAAGTGCCAAGTAAGCCCCTTTTGCCAAGAAAGAAGATAATCCAGTGGAGATTCGAAGACTCTTCTCACAACTTTGTTGTTGAGACAGAGAATGGCGAGCTGAACAGGTTTAATGCCTCATCTCTACTACACTTTAGTAGATTTGACATTGCTGAGTTAGCAGAGAAGCCATTCTCCAAACCCTCAAACTCCAAGATTGCTGCTCATATCAGAAATCACTTGAGCAGTCTTCATCTTGCCGAGCTGACCGCTAGGACCAAGATTGAAGAGGAGTTAAACCTGAGAGAGGAGGAGGAAAGGAAATGATACAAAACTAAAGGCACAACCTTTCTCCAAATGATTGTAGATCCTGAACTTGGGTCCATAATTAAATGGGAGTATGACTATAACTCCTTTCAACTAACTCTCTTCAAGGGGCACAACAAAGGGTGCATGTCATTAGGAGTGAAAGACTGGATCTCCTGTCTACTAATGACTTGGACAAACCTCTCAACACAACTTTAAGGAAGAACAAGGAAATAAATAAATATCTTTTGTCCCTGGCACATAAAGTTTTAAGAAGCAAAAATAAGTGAGGTTTTAGTAGCATCAGCCTAGGGGGAGTTTTTTAGATCTAGAAAGGCTGGTGCAACCAAAACCAAACACTTAGACTATTTTGATGCAACTAATAAAGGACTTCCGAAGCTAAGTCTGGAACTTCCAAAGGAAATGGAGTTCTTCCTAAGACAAGTGCAAGATCAACTTCTGAAGGAAAGCTCCAACTTCTGAATACAAAATCTTCTCTTCTTAAATTCATGATTTAAAAGAATCCAAAGACAATGACTTCCGAAGTAGAAGTCCCCAAGCCACGGAAGAAGTAGCCTCTTCCGAAGTATAAAAGGCTTCGGAAGAACTTTATTTCACTGTTCACCTTTATCAGTTAGTATAGTTGCCAACTTTAGTTGGTGACAAAAGGTAAGTCATAGACATGTCATGACTACCATATCTTAGATAAGACATTATCTAAGATACCTTAATTTAGCTTTGTTGTATTTGCTTTAGTTATAGGATTCCAGCTGGTATCAAAGTATAACCAGCTGCAGGGGATAGTATATATAGTTTCTCATTGTAACTCTTGTAACATGCTTGTAAGAATATTGTAATACTTTGAGTTGAGAAGTAATATATACAAGTACCTTGAACATCATTTCCTTGTGTTCTTTGTTAATTTATATATTATTATCAACTCGTGGAAGAGATTCTGCTTCATCATAACCGTGTGTGTTTAAGTGAGTTTGAGAGAAAAACTAGGTGTTAGTGACATATATCAATCCTACAAATGTATTCAGCTTTAGCAGTTGATGTAGATATATAGGATTGTTTCTTGCATTGCCTTGAGACAATCCTTCCAGCAAGGAACTGACAACTCCCTGATGTAGACTTTGTAGTCATATTGCAGCCGCCATAGTCACTACATGTATATGCATAAAGATTGAAATCTGAATTCTTTGGATACCAAAGGCCAAGTGTTGGAACACCTTTGAGGTATCTTAGAATCCTTTTGACAATGTCTAGGTGTGACGTCTTGGGTTGGCTAGATATCTTGCACAAATACATGTCGCAAACATGATTTCAAGCTTGAAGCTGTTAGGTATGTAAGAGACCCAATCATAGTATGGTAAGGATGTTTATCTACACACTCCCACTTAAGATCACCTCCAAGAGAGTGGTTTCTTGCTATGGGTGTCTTAGCAACCTTATAGTTGTTGAGTCTTGTAAGTATGTCTTGTACATACTTTGATAGACTTATAAAGATGCCATAGTCAAATTGCTACACTTGAATTCCTATAAAGAAATTGAGTTCTCCTATTGCACTCTTTTCAAATCTATTCTTTATCAGCTTCTCAAAGTCTTTGCAGAGCTTTAGATTGATTGACCCAAATATAATGTCATCTACATATACTTGAACTAGAATAAAGTCATTGCTTGTTCCTTTGATGAAGAGAGTTCAATCTATGGTACCTCTTTTGTAACCATATTAAAAGAGATACTGAGATACAGTCTCATACCACTTCCTTAGAGTTTGGTGCAGCCCATAAAGAGATTTATCAAGCCTACAAATATAATAAGGATGATCAGGGTCTGCAAAGCCAGGTGATTGTTTGACAAACACATCTTCATCAATCACCTCATAGAGAAAAGCGCACTTGACATGAAGCTAGTAGACCTTGAAATCCTTGGATGTAGCAAAAGGTAGGAATATTCTGATAGCTTCAAGTCTTGCTATAGAAGAAAAGACATTTGTCTAGTCAATTCCTTCTCCTTGTGTGTACCCTTAGACAACTAGTCTTGCCTTGTTTTTAATGACAAGTCCACTATCATCCTTCTTGTTTTTGAACACCCATTTGGTTCCTATGGTAGTCTTCCTATTGTGAAAGAGGACATAGGTTCCAAACCTTTTGCCTTTTGAATTGAAGCAGATGCTCCTGCATAGCTTCAACCCAACTTCCATCCTTTAAAGCCTCATCAACTTTCTTTGGCTCTATTTGGGACAAGAAACAATAGTGAAGACAAACATTTGCATCATGGGTTTGTCCTCATGTTCTTACCTAATGCCAACATCTCCAATAATGATTGTGGTAGGGTGAGACTTGCGAATCCTTAGTTGAGGGATTAAAGTAGGTTGATTGGAAAGATCTAAAATAGAGAAATTTAAATCAGGCAATGAAGTTTGTCCCACCATATCAGCACATTTATCAAGTGAAACTTGATCTAATGAGTATGTGACATCATTTATATTGTCTTCAATAGAGTGGTTGTCAGCATCAAGAAACTCTTGATCACTGTCACCACCCCCATTTCCTTCCACATTTGAAGCTCCTTTATTTGAGTGTTGTGCCTTTGAGCTGGAATTTGGTGGCACCTTAGATGTATCAGCTAAATTTGACATGGTTGTGCTGATAGGAACTCCATTTGCAAGATTAGTTACCACTAGAGCTTAAGTAATATGATTTGATGGTCTTTTAAGCTCAAATATTAGATCAGGATCACCTGCTGATAAGATATCTTTGGACCCTAAAATATTCTCACAAGATTTGTTAAAACAATTGGTAACTAAATCAAGATCAAATAGCCAATCAGGACTAGAACCTTTCACACTAGGAGTGTGCTCATTGAATGTCACATTGGCTAACTCCTCAACTACTCTAGTTTTGACATTCTATACTCTATCTTGGACCTTGAAAGGATCATACATGCCAATTCAAGTGGTGGGTTGATGGTCGTTCTGCTGGAAAATCCCATAAGTCCAAAAATTAATGCGGATGAATAATCTACAAAGAATACAAGTGCACCTAACCGCATTTGTATATGCGGAAGACATAGAACAAATGCTCATAAGTGTTTGCTCTTCCACATTAACAAATTTGGATAGCCAGAAAGAAATGCTGACAAGTTTTGTACATCTGCATTAACTAATGTGGATGCCCGACAACAAATGCGCATAAGTGTTTGTTCATCCGCATTTGTCAATGCTGATGACCAAACACTAATGCTGAAGACAAAGAGGAAATGTTGATCAAGATCAACACATCCGCATTAGTCAATACGGATGAAAAAAAGAAATGCTGATGAAGACTTAGACTAGTTCTGATATATAGGTCAGGGATAGTTTAGTCATTTTGTAAAAGACATCTTGTCAGCCTATAAATAGAATAGAAAACATCATATGTGAGGTGATTGTTGATAGACAATATAGACAATCAAATTATTTTGTTTAATATTATGTTCTCAAGGTGTATTGTAACTGTTTTATGCTAAAACCCCAATATTCATTGTAACTTATCACCTTCATTAATACAAAGTGCATTTATGAGTATTTCTTGCATTCAATGTTTTTTGATTGTTTGATTACCCCATACAATCATTGACTCAACCATCATATTCAATCCTTGTGAGAATATCAATCTCACACCCCAGTCAATTGTTATCAGAGCTTTGGCTCTCAATTCTTTTTCAAATCTGCCTAGATCTAAACAAATTCGATTGATCTGGTGATTGAGTTACTAATAGAGTGTTCGACTACCTCTACATAATAAACTGCAGAAATCTCTTCAACGGTCATTGTTCATTTGTACTCATCTTCAAGAACAAACTAGTGAATAGTCATTACAACCGAAACATATAAACATCTTTAGATCTGGTTATACATAAGCCTGTTTGGGCTATTTGGATTCACATAGTTAAACAAAGTTAAACAATGGATTCACATACTTAACAATCAAAATAAGCATTATTCAACAAAGTTAAACAACAGCTTATTAAAAATGGATTCACATAGTTTCTCTAAACTTGGTCATACTCCAAAACCACCCATGCTTAAACACAAATCTGAGTTTAAGCAATGGAAAATCTGATTCATGGACTATATTACAGATGTAGATCCGGACTACTTGATTTCAATATACAAAGGCCCTCACATTCCAGTGACTCTTTCTTTAGATCAAGCTGCAATATACAAAACCTCAAGAATTCCTATTAAGGATCTCACACTTGATGATGATGATGATTACAAAAAGATAAAAATGATCTCAAAGCTTATTCTATACTTACTCAAGCACTGAAAATGGATGTGCTAAAAATATTAGAAAAGTATAGAACTGCTAAAGTTGTTTGGGATGCACTGTTAATAATGTGTGAAGGCAGTAGTGAAGTTGCTAAAATTAACAAAGACAAGCTTTTTAATCAATATGAAACCTTTCATCACTCTAAGGGAGAGTCAATCTCTTAATAGTTGCATAGATTTGTGTAGTTGGTAAATGATTTAAAAATCATGGGTGTGACATACAAGGTCAAAGAATTGAACAAGAAGATGCTTCATAGTCTCCTAGAAAGTTGGAAACAAAATGTTACAATGCTGAAAAACACTCTTGAACTTGAGAGTACCACATTGGACATCATGATTGCCAAGATAGAAGCTCTTGATCTTGATGAGAGAAGCAGAAATCTTGGTGGATCCAAAATTATTGAAGTTTATAAATTTCCAACAGACACCCACTCTATAGAAAATGCTTTCATCACTAAGGATGATGATTTTTTTTCCTCAAGAGAACAAGTGAAGACAACTGGTTTCATTACAGCTCCACCAACCAACAAGCCTTCAACACCATCACAACCAACAGGGTTCTCTAAAACTCCCTCAACTACTCCTGAAGATCAAAGATTAGAAGAGCAAAAGACAACTTACAATGCCTTTGTTGCTAGCTTTGAAGCTTATATGGGAGGCAGACTCACTACTGCTCATCTGATCTAGGAGGACTTGGAAGAAATGGATCTAGATGATATGGAGGAAATGGATTTGCATTGGCAAATGATTATGATTGCAATGAGAGCCAATAAATTTTTCAGAAAAGGAAGAAAGCTTAGCCTTAATGAAAACATCAAACTTGGATATGACAAATCCAAGGTGAAGTGCTACAACTGTGGCATGACTAGCCACTTCTCTAGAGAATGTAATGCTCCCAGAAGAAATAACAACAATTTCCAAATGAGTTCTCAGGGTCAGTCATCTTCACAACCAAGCACAAGCTTCCACTCCAACAATCAACAACAAAAGTATCATCATCAACAACATTAATAACCTTATCAGAATTAGCAACAACTGACTAACCAAGCTCATAGAAGCAGTCAGTCATCTTCAAATGCTCTTGTTATCATTCAAGATGGAGGATGTGATTGGAGTCTGTATGCAGAGGAAGTGAAGCCTCAATTTCAGAATCATGCACTCATGGCTCACATAAATGATGGTCCATATCCTATGCCATCTGAGGTAAAATCCGACCTTTGTAGTGATAAATGCATTACAGAACTGCAAGGTTATCGAGAGCACAATCATAAACTGGCTAATAAAACAAAAGAAGAAAAGTTCAAGTCAGAGATGCTTAAGAGAGAAATAAAAGGCTTTAAAATCAAAATTAAATCTCTCATCTCTAATATTAAAAATTTCATGGTGAGAAGTACACTCTTGCAGCTGAGAATGAGCAACTAACTAAAAAGTTAGCTCAATCAAAAGCTTAACAAACACTTACTGAAGTGAAACTTGAAAAGTTTCAACTGTCTTCAGTCAAGCTGCAAGAGATGCTGGACTCACAAAAAGATCCCAAGGATATGTCTTGGATTGGGTATAACTCTTGTCCTCCACCTTAAAATGACAACTGCACTGTCATGCCTGAATCTGTCACACTCAAAGAGTAAATTGAACCAAATACTATTGAACCAAAAACAATAGTAAAACAAGTCACAAATCCACAAAATAAACCAAATTTTTACATTGAAACAAATGAGGAGAAAATTAAATTAGGTCACCTAATTAAAATCAAGGATTGTTCAGACAAGACAGTCTTTGTTATTAAACCATCAAGCCCAATCAAGGCCATTGTCCCCTTTGTGAAATTTATACCTGCAATTTCAAAATGGAAAAAGAAAGTTGTGTCTTTAGTGAAACCCTCTACTGAAAGTAGTTTTGATTATGAGATTAAATCTCCAAAAATTCAAGCAAATCATACAAGGTTTCACTGCCAAAGAAAAACAAGAGCTCACTGATTTCAGAAACTAAAATTCAATCAGACCCCTAATCATCAAAATCAAGACAAGGAGTAGGTTTTGATATCTGCAATAAGGAGTATGTTAATCAGTTTGAGCAAGAAGTTAAGAAAGGTTTAGGGAAACAAAAACGGCCTAAAATTGTGAACAAGAGTAGTGTTGTGAAGCAAACTACTAAAAAGGTTGATTTTGATTCTTCCCTTAAACCAGAAATTCTGACTCAATTGAGAACAGGTAAATCAACTAAGTCAACAAAAGCAAAATCATATTCAAGAAACAAACATAAGTATTATGACATATGTGAAATGTCTAATCACAAAACAGAATAGTGCTTTTTTTCAATCAATATTGCTCTATCTGTGACATGAATAATCATTCCACCAAAAGCTATTATTTGAATAAATATTGTTCAGTCTGTGATATGAACAATCACAATACATCTTATTGTTACTTCAAGCAAAAGGGTTGAGATTTTTTCAAAACAAACCTATCTCAATAACATCATCTGTGAAACCCACAATCAGAAGTCATTTTCATAATAATCAATCTAAAACATCTAGATCAGATAATGACTTGAGTAACATGAAAGAATTGAGGAAGAGTCAAAGAAATAAATATCCTAACATCAAGCAATATATGATCTTCCCAAACCAAAAATGATGTTTGATAAAAAAATAGGTTAGATTTCTTCAAAGAAATAGGGACCAAAGGTTTTACTATTCCTCTAACTCTTCAGTTGATGTTGATGAGATGAAACCATCAAAATTTCATCAGAAATATCCTAAAACACCTCTCTCTAAATCATAGTTTAGAGGAAAGTACCAAGAGATCACCATAATGGATAGGAACGGGAAACCCAAGACCATCATGGATTCGGTTCCATATTATAATTAGTTCTTTTGTGCTTGCAGGGTCATCCATGTAGGTCCAATAGCTTATGGTGCGTGGACAGTGGATGCTCCCGACACATGACTAGAGATCATTCCCTCCTTCATGACTTCAAGCATATACAAGGAACTACTGTAGCATTCGGAGGAGATTCACAAGGTGGAAGAATTACTGGTGAAGGATTTGTGACAAATAAGATGTTGAGCTTTGATAGAAAGAACTATTGTGAACAACTGAATTTCAATCTTCTAAGTGTGTCTCAGATCTGTGACAAGAAATATTCAACTCACTTTACCGACACTCATTGCTACACTCTGAAACCAGGATTTCAGATTCCAGACGAATGGGTTATCCTAAAGACTCCGAGGATGATTAACACCTATGTCCTAAACCTGGATTCTACTACACCAAAAGAAGAAACATGCCTTCTATCAAAAGCATCATTTGATGAGTCTCAGCTTTGGCACAGACGTTTGGGGCACACAAACTTTAAATACATGAACAGATTGGTCAAAGAAAACCATGTCATTGGACTTCCCCAAAAAGAATTTCATTTTGTTGATCATTGTTCAATGTGCCTCAAAGGGAAACAACACAAATCTTCCCATAAACCAAAGCTTGTGAACTCAAACAATACTCCATTGAAGCTACTTCATATGGATCTGTTTGGACCAACTCATGTTATGAGTATTGGAAAGAAACTGTATTGTTTGGTGATCATTGATGACTTTTCAAGATTTACATGGGTTTTCTTCTTACTTCATAAAAATGTGGCATCTCAAATAATAAAAGACTTTATCATAAAAATTGAAAACCAACTTGATCATAAGGTCAAAACAATACGAAGTAATAATGGAACCGAGTTTAAAAATGAAGACATGAGTTCCTTTTGTGCAACCAAAGGTATCGCTCATCAATTCAGTGCAGCTAGAACACCTCAACAAAATGGGGTAGTTGAAAGCATAAATAGAACACTAATTGAAGCAGCAAGAACAATTTTTGCCGATGATAAACTACCAATTACCTTTTCGGCAGAGGCAGTTAACACCTCGTGCTTTGTGCAAAATCGAACTCTGATTGTAAAAGAAAACAACATGATTCCATATGAACTTTTGTTTCATAGAAAACCATTTATTGGATTTTTCAAGTCAATTTGTAGTCCTGTCTCAATATTAAACACCCGAGACTATTTGTGAAAATTTTCATCTAAGTCTGATGAAGGATTCATTGTAGGTTATTCTTCTGTTTTTAAGGCTTATAGAGTGTTTAATCCTAGATTAAACATTATTGATGAATCAACAAATTTATAAATCAAAGAACATTCATTTCCCAAATCTACAAATGGTCTCGACTGGTTGTTTGATATTGACTCATTTACAAAATCATTTGATCAATTTCACTTTTCTAATGCAGGAAACCTACATTCAGTAGAACCTTCTTCATGTGTAGAAAGAAGATATGAATTTTCATTGATTCCTCCTACCTCTACTGAGCAACCGAATGAAGATGTTCCACTCCAAGCTGATCATGTCAGACAACCATCTCAAAATCAAAGTGTTTCAACTGAAGCTGGTCCCAGCTTGTTACCTTCTCATTTAGAAGACCTATCAACTGAGATCAGGAATCAAAAGCAAGCTACCCCTCTAGTTGAAACATAAAGAATTAAAAATGATGAAAGAAATCAAAGTGATCTTAATGCTGAAGCAGTCACTAAAACTAAGTCTGACTATCTTCATAACACCCCAATAGTACAAGATGAAGGTGCCTCTCACCATAATGAACTGAATGTCTCCAATATTGATGTAACAATTGCTGGTGACTCAATTCCAACCACCAGAATACACAAGAACCATCTAGTAGAAAGCATTAGTGGTGAACTCAATGAAAGGGTGACAAGAAGCAAGTCGAATATTCCAAACATCTATTTCTTCTCATGCTTACTTTGTCAAACAATACCCAAAAACATCAAAGAGGCTCTTCAAGACAATAGCTGGATTGAAGCAATGCAAGAAGAATTGCTACAGTTCAAGAAGCAAGAAGTGTGGCAACTAGTAGATCTTTCAGAAGGACAATATCCTATCGGTACCAGATGGCTGTATAGAAACAAAACTGATGATAGAGGGATTGCCATCAGAAATAAAGCGAGACTAGTGGCACAAGGGTATACACAAGAAAATTGATTATGATGAAGTGTTTGCACCAATTGCCAGACTAGAAGCAATAAGAATCTTTCTTGAATATTCAGCATCCATGAAGTTTACTATTTATCAAACGGATGTGAAATGTGCTTTCTTAAATGGAAAGATTGCTAAAGAAGTCTATGTGAGTCAACCACCTGCCTTTGAAGATCCTGATTACTCTCACAGGGTGTATAAGCTTGACGAAGACTTGTATGGTCTTTATCAAGCTCCAAGAAAGTGGTATGAGACTCTATCATCTTTTTTCTTGAACATGGATATGAAAGAGGAAAGATTGATCAGACTCTCTTCAGAAAGAGAAGAGGGAGAGACATGTTGTTGGACCAGATCTACGTGGATGACATCATTTTTGGCTCAACAAACAAGTAACTCTGTAAAGATTTTGAAGACCTTATGCATTCAAAATTTCAAATGAGTGCAATGGGCGAACTCACTTTCTTTTTAGGAGTGCAAGTCCAACAGACAGCAGATGGAAGCTTCATCAATTAATCAAAATATGTAGAAATAATGTTGTTGATACATATGTACCTAGTTTAGGAGCTTAATGTAAAATGTCTTTCATGTCTTATATATGTGTAATGAATGAGTTGAACGAAATGCAATATGTGATTGATGCTTACAGTGTTTTATGTTTCATTGTTTATTGTATAATAAAGCATATTGAACTAACTATATAGGTTTGTGGTTGTTTGCATAGTTCTTAGTCAATAATGATTGAGAAACATATTCAAAATTAATTGTATGAAGTCTTCATGCGAATGGACCATGCTAATGGAACATACGCATGAACACTTCATGCTAATGGACCAGTCACATGACTGAACCAGGAGACTGGATCAGTCGCACGATTGAGACATAAGATTGGCTCAGTCGCACAACTGAACCTTCAGTCGTGCGTATGGATCAATCGTATGATTCAGTCGCATAACTGTACCATGCAAATGATTCAGTCGTACAATTAACAAACCCTAACCTATAAATACCACCTAATTCGTGGAAAAGAAAAACACTTCAAGAATTTCGACTCACATTCATACCCTAGCCGTCCAGAGACTCCAAAGAACCTGTTCCAACTTCATAGTTCGCGGTTGATCGTGTTTTAATCATTCTTAACGTTTCATTAATCGTTAGATTGATCTAAAGTGCGTTCTCACTGATTGGATCGCCAATCAAATAGGATTCTACACTATTTGATTAAGTATACATGCATTATCAATTAGTACTTCATACGTACATGCATTATTAGTTGGCTCTTGATTTTGTGTGTGATTAAAATCACATTTTTCATTCAAAAGAGTCACCTTTTTAGTACAACAGTGTTTTTGACGTCTCTAGGTCTAAAAGTTTAAGTTTTCGGCATACGACAGATTAGGGTTCTTGAAAAATCGTGTTTTTGAGTCAAAGTGTCAAAAACTTTCGATTTTGTAAAAACAGCAGCCTTCAGTCGCACGATTGGCTCAATCGCACGACTGGACTCAATCGCACACCCTATACGC